>JBAMAV010001584.1:0-283454 GCA_037043315.1 Amiota communis
GTCTATCTCACTCTCTCTCTTTGATAAAATAAAATAGATTGATTATTTGTATTTCTTTGGACTAGCTTTAATAGCCCTAATCATAAGAAACATTTGGATATTGTCACTAACAGTGTATTCAGACAGAGCAGAACTAGAGTTTTGGCAGAACTCGCACAGAACTCGAGTTCAAATTACAAAAACCACAGGGAAAATGAACGAAATTTGTAGTTGTTGTTGTAGCTCAGAGCTCGAGTTCTCGTGCGAGTACTGCCAGAACTCGCTGTTTTGAGATGGTCAGTCTAAAAAGTTTTGGTAAAATTTGGACTCTTTTTAAGGGAATGTTCATAGTCTTGTTCTTTATTTTTGTTGCGCGGAAACTAGCAGCTGATGATGGCAGACAATATATTTAAGGAAAATTTTAATTGTATTTTTTTTTTTGGCTAGCTATTAACAGAATACGAAGCAGGAATGAAAAAGTGAAATGCCAGAACTATGTGCATACACTGCAAAATGTTCTAAATCATGTATTTTTACAAAATTTCAATTTTTATTTCTAACAATTGCCACAACGTTCCATTTGTGCTTTTGTGTGTAAAATGAAAACAAAAACAAAACAAAAAACTGCTGCTCAGAACTCGCATTATTTAGAATAATGACGTAAGGGCGATTACATCGCATAATAAATTTATCTAGGTGGCAACCTTCCGTTTAGAAGGTCATTAGGATGAAGCTTCTTTAAACGACGTCGCCTGACCCCATGGGATAATGCCGCCGCAAGACTGTTTGGGTGGTTTTGTAGCCTCTGCTGATAACGGTTACAGCATTGCATGATTTCATCTCTCACAGTGGGCATATTGAGATCTCTGTGCAGAATGGTGTTGCACTTAAACCATGGAGCCCCAGCTATTAGAGCTGTGCACGTGACGAAATTCTCCGTCACGAACATGCACATACACGAAATAAAATTTCTGTCACATTCACGAGTTTTCTTGGCCTTTCACGAACACGCACATTCACGCACGAAAATTTTCTTAGTTCATCATACATTTAAAAGTTGCGTAAGTCTAGGCATTTATGTTATTATAGGCTGCGGTGTAATAAATTATTTTGTATGTGTTTATAGACATTATTTATTTAAATTTATTCTTATTAATGAACTCTTAGTTTTTAGCTTTTGCTAACATAATCTTACTCTCTAGCTTATTCCACAATAATATTATTTAACATTTTCAAATTTTTATTTAAAAATAGTATTTTGTCTAATAAACTCGTTCGCCGTTACCTGTTATACGACTTGAAGTCGAAAACACTCGTTCACTCGTCGTTGACGAAGGTGGAATACAAAGTCAGAAACAAATCATTCTGCGATTTCCAAAAATCAAGGAATAGCTGTGTACTTTGAATTTCTTTATTGATATTATTAGAGCGTAAAATTTCTGTTTAGAAAAAATTTGATGTACATATCTACCTTGACATTGTGAATTTTCGTGACGACGTGAATTTCCGTGATGTCGTGAATTTTCGTGAAGGAACCCTTTCACGATTTTTCACGCAATTTCGTCACTCGTTCACGACCACGAGAATTCACATTATTTTTGGCATTTCACGATCACGCACGATTCACGCACAGCTCTACTCTGAACAAAACAAAATTGGCCCGTCCGGTGGCGCAGCATCCGAATGGGAGCACTATAGCGGTTTAAATCGTATATTGGGAGGCTAGAAAACGTATAATTTATATAAAGTTATGGTCGAATCAACAGGTAACTACGAAGATTATTTTTGTATTGGAAATATGATTAATTTTATTTTAAGATTTAACAGACTGCGATCAAGAAGAATTCATAGAAGAAAGTGATCCTTCCACCATCATCACTACGCCGGTAGAGAGTAAAGTTGTGCCACCTACAAGGGTCGCGGAAAAGGAAACGCCAAGGAGACGACTCAGATGCGATAGAGCGCATGATTGCGCTAACGGAGGAGCTCAATGCAAGCATGAGGGATATGGCAACTTTAACAAAAACATCGAAGTAAGGCTGTGTAGTTTCCTGAGTTTTTTGGAGGAAATATAAAAAATTCTTGATCTCTCCATATTATTATTATGTAGTTTTAGGGAAAAACTTTTTGTTTTATATTATTAATATCATTATGTAGTTTTAAGGAAATACATATATGTTCCATTATTCATTATTAAATACATTTTAAGAAGAAACATATATCCCTTTGCTATTTTTTATAAATGTAATATATTTAGTACTGTTCCATAAGATTGTTGAAAACAAAAAAAAAAAAAATGCAATTATTAAAGAACGATTTTCTATTGGAAACTTTCATTCCACAAGTCCTTGGAGATAGTTGGCTATAGCTCTGCGTATTTCCTCAGCTGATGCATCGTTATCACCATATACATTGTTTTCCTCCGGTTGCGGCCTGTTTTCCATGTCGATTTCCAAATTCTCATTGATGCTATTATTCACAGTATTTAGTAAGTTATGTAAAATACAGCAACACAATATGATATTCGAGCATTTGTCGAAGGCATTGTCCAATCCTTTGCCAAGTCTCCGGAACTTTGCCTTCAAACGCCCAAATGCATTCTCTACTACTGTTGCATTTATTGCAAATGGGTAAGGTTTCATTAGCCTTCTTGAGAAACGAAATGCTGAGTCTCAAATCAGCAGTACCGGTACATTGGTCCCACAAAGCATCTTCGCATTTTTATCAAATAAATCTAAAGATTCCACTTAAGTCTGACACTGATTATATATATGTGAGTCGTGGCAACGACCAGGACAGCCCACATTAACATATTGAAATCTGTAACTGAAATTGAATACATAAAAATTGCTATTATTTCGCTCATAGGAAATACATACCGATAATCAACAAGTGCAAAGAGCACTACAGAATACCATCCCTTATAGTTGTGGTAGTCAACGGCTTCCTGTGCACGTGGCTTGATTTCAATCTGACATCCATCTAAAGTAAGTACATCACAGTTGTTTTCCGTTATTATAAAGATTTTTTACATACCAATTGCTCCGAAACACTGGGGGAATCCAAGAGCTTCAAATCGTTCCACACACTCTTCGATCTTCGCTTGTGTAATCACATCAAGTTTCCTAATCACCTCCAAGGAGAATTCCTGAAGAATCATGCAAACTGATGCCTTTGACATCCCGTACAGTGCACCTACCGCTCGAGATGTCGAGTTCGTGGGTACACCTCCACACAAACAATGTGTGCAGATTATAAATTGTAAGAATATGCGTGAAGAAGTAACTAGCAAAAGCAGAAAACCATCGGCTCCAATTTCTATCGACCGAAAGCAGCAAAAACAAAAATCATAAAAACGACGACAGCGACTGCCGTCGACTTGCAAAATCAGATCACTTGCTGCTGCTTCGACTTATGACAATGACGAAAAGCAGAAGTAAATCAAAATCAAAATTTATAAAACGTTGAGTGCTGCTGTTGCTTTGATTTTTGTCAGAGATCATTTTTTTCTGTTACTTTGATTGCGACTTTCGTTTTTTTTCAGAAGCACAAGCAGAAACATTAGTTCATATTGAAAAGCATAAAACAGTCTAAGCAGCGAAAAGTGCAAATTTAACAACTTTTGCTACTTCGACTGAAGTAATTTAAACACTGTACATCATTCGTGTAGCTTAATAGTAAAAACTGAGAACAGATTCGGAATCAGTGATCTCGTATTATAATACAAACATCAAATATTTTTTGGGAAAACAAAAAAGTTTTATTTTGTTGGGCTGTGTAATCATTTTTATTCCTTATCTGCATTGTTTTCCATTCTTCCGCACTTCCTTCCACTCTTCGACACAGTTAACTAATGTCAAACAACAACAAAAACAGCCCTTTTCGCTTTCACCGTTTTTTTGGGCTCTCATTGCCATTTATTTTGTGTGAGATTGAGCAAGATTAGATCTAGAGCTAGTTGACGTTAGACGTGTTATTTTGTGCTGCTGCTATTTTTTTTCATTATTTGAGTCATTTTGCAAATTTTGCCTACAAATTGCATATTTGTTTAAGGTGCATATTCTCATTTGAATTTTTATATTTTCTATTTGTTTTTATTAAGTTTATATATTTTGATTTTTTTTTCTGAGGTTCAGTGCATTTTATTTTTGTTTTCTTCTTGCTCATCAATTTTACCTTTACATTGTTATTGCATATAACATTTAAAATTTTATTATATGTGAGCATTGTTATTGCAAATCCAATCTGTTTTTGATCAGTTTGTGTACCGTTCTTTGTTTTGTTTCTTTAAACGGTAGCATTGCTGTTGTTAATCCATTGATCAATTTAATGCTTTGGATTTACTGCTTTTTGTAGGCCCTCAACTCTCATGTGTGTATATTTAGATTTTTATGGCATCTGCTTGACAGGGTGTCCTAATTTGTGATTTATTATTATCATCATATATACACACATACTTTTTTTTTCTATTGTTTTTTCTATTGTTGTCAACATTCAATTTCTGTGGTGAAAATGATTTGTTGCTATCCTCCATGCAAGAATAAAAATCTAAAACTGTTTGTGGCAGTTTGACATGGTCTTGCTCGGGGTAACGACATATCTCCGACGACACATCTCCGCCGCTCTACAAAAGTCATATTTCCGCGCGGAGATATGTCGTTCGCAGAACGGCGGAGGAATGTTTTTTAATGAGTATATACATATTAGAGACCGACCCAAGGTTCGGTTTCAACCAAAAAATCTACTTTCGCCCAGTTTTTGGCCCAATTCAATTCAATCTTACTTTATTCCCTTTATATTTTAAAATTTAACTTAAGCTGGTGATTTAAATTTATTTATACTTACTGAGATTAGTATGGAGGAGTTACTTATTTACTGTACATTTACTTGTATATGTATTGTACAAATGTTTTGTTTTAATTTTGGTGGATAATAGGAAAAATTGGGAAACCTTAAACATTTTTGACTAGGATGTGGTCAGTACTTTATAATACTAGGAAGGTAGTTCGTATGTAAAGTACTGAATAGCACAATCATTGTGCATTTTGATATTTTCTTATGTTGAAGTTAATTTTTGCGCGTAATATTTGATCTTGGATCATATATACATTTGTTTCGAAGTGCCTCCTCGATGTTGAATAATAAAATGGAACGTTGAGCATTATTTTTGACACCTAATTTTGCGTAGTTTGTAAATTATTTTTGTGCGTTTTTAAACCCACTCCCCAAACTGCAGAACCATATAGTATAATGGGGGCAAAAATTGATTTGTTTACCATATATCAGTAGTTTATTTTTGATCGGCAACTTGGATCTTCGTTTAATGATGGAATATGGTACACGCTTTATCAAGATGAATTCCCAGATATCTAATATCATTTACCCATGGGATTTATTCGTTGTTTAGGTTTGAGTAGCTGGGTAGGTGAAATTCTTTACGCTCCCTTGTGAAGCATATTGCGCTCGTTTTTAAACTCTTCACGGGAGTGAATAGTATTATAAGTTTGTCATGAAGTTTGTAACACACAAAAGGAGACATCGCACACCAAACCTCCACCATGATGTTAATATTGATGATTCAATATATTTAAAATTGATTCAGCTGATTGAATATCACATGAAATTAAAACTAGTTATTTTGATCAAAAAATTCTCTCCTCTAACAATATTAATAAAGAATCAGCTTTTCTTAACAAAATAATACTTCAAAGTGCACACCTCACCATTCCACAATCATCAATAAACAAACACATTGTTTTTATTTATATTGAATAGTAATTAATAGAGTAGTAAAAAATAGTTTACGTCATGCATAAATATTGTAAATTGCATTCTAGGCATATGCTAGTCTCTTTTTGATGCACGAATCCTTGGATTCAGATTCGAAGATCCGGATCTTAGAATTATTCGTGGTAATCGAATCCAAAAGAGAATCCGAATCCTACAAATCCCAGTACGAAACCGAATCTAAAATAAAATTATTGATAAATAATGATCAAATTTAATATAAAAAATATTAGTTTAGTTTAATTTAATTTAAATGTTAAATACAAGAAATTGTTGATTCAGGAAACCAGATACACAGAAATATCAGAAACATCATAACATTACAAAAAAAACAAAAGACACACAGAGATTGCATGCATGCGTGCGTGCGAGCGAAATATTAACACTATTCACTTCTTTTGCACTCACTCTACGCCTCAGAATAAAATAGTTCGTTCGTGAATGCTGAGCGGAGAGAGCATTCTATGTTGGTCTCGCTGTCACAGTGTTTAAAAAGATATTGGTCGCTTACTATTGAAACGTAATTACGTTGAAATTTTAAAAAAATTGCATATTTGAATATTTAGTTGTCTTATAGTCGGTTTAGACTGCTTAAAATTGCCTGATTTTTAATATGGTGTTTACACTGATCTTTTTTCCTTTTTGTTGTTGTTGTCGATTTTTTCAAATTTGCGAGCAAGTTTTTTTTTATACCGCTCTTTCAGAAATTTAACGAAAATTGTCGCCTTTGTTTTTAATATACATATCTCGTGACTCAAAAGTCGTAGCGTAGATGTCTACCTTGACATTGTGAATTTTCGTGACGACTGGAATTTCCGTGATGTCGTGAATTTTCGTGAAGGAACCCTTTCACGATTTTTCACGCAATTTCGTCACTCGTTCACGACCACGAGAATTCACATTATTTTTGGCATTTCACGATCACGCACGATTCACGCACAGCTCTACTCTGAACAAAACAAAATTGGCCCGTCCGGTGGCGCAGCATCCGAATGGGAGCACTATAGCGGCTTAAATCGTATATTGGGAGGCTATTTTTGTATTGGAAATATGATTAATTTTATTTTAAGATTTAACAGACTGCGATCAAGAAGAATTCATAGAAGAAAGTGATCCTTCCACCATCATCACTACGCCGGTAGAGAGTAAAGTTGTGCCACCTACAAGGGTCGCGGAAAAGGAAACGCCAAGGAGACGACTCAGATGCGATAGAGCGCATGATTGCGCTAACGGAGGAGCTCAATGCAAGCATGAGGGATATGGCAACTTTAACAAAAACATCGAAGTAAGGCTGTGTAGTTTCCTGAGTTTTTTGGAGGAAATATAAAAAATTCTTGATCTCTCCATATTATTATTATGTAGTTTTAGGGAAAAACTTTTTGTTTTATATTATTAATATCATTATGTAGTTTTAAGGAAATACATATATGTTCCATTATTCATTATTAAATACATTTTAAGAAGAAACATATATCCCTTTGCTATTTTTTATAAATGTAATATATTTAGTACTGTTCCATAAGATTGTTGAAAACAAAAAAAAAAAAAATGCAATTATTAAAGAACGATTTTCTATTGGAAACTTTCATTCCACAAGTCCTTGGAGATAGTTGGCTATAGCTCTGCGTATTTCCTCAGCTGATGCATCGTTATCACCATATACATTGTTTTCCTCCGGTTGCGGCCTGTTTTCCATGTCGATTTCCAAATTCTCATTGATGCTATTATTCACAGTATTTAGTAAGTTATGTAAAATACAGCAACACAATATGATATTCGAGCATTTGTCGAAGGCATTGTCAAATCCTTTGCCAAGTCTCCGGAACTTTGCCTTCAAACGCCCAAATGCATTCTCTACTACTGTTGCATTTATTGCAAATGGGTAAGGTTTCATTAGCCTTCTTGAGAAACGAAATGCTGAGTCTCAAATCAGCAGTACCGGTACATTGGTCCCACAAAGCATCTTCGCATTTTTATCAAATAAATCTAAAGATTCCACTTAAGTCTGACACTGATTATATATATGTGAGTCGTGGCAACGACCAGGACAGCCCACATTAACATATTGAAATCTGTAACTGAAATTGAATACATAAAAATTGCTATTATTTCGCTCATAGGAAATACATACCGATAATCAACAAGTGCAAAGAGCACTACAGAATACCATCCCTTATAGTTGTGGTAGTCAACGGCTTCCTGTGCACGTGGCTTGATTTCAATCTGACATCCATCTAAAGTAAGTACATCACAGTTGTTTTCCGTTATTATAAAGATTTTTTACATACCAATTGCTCCGAAACACTGGGGGAATCCAAGAGCTTCAAATCGTTCCACACACTCTTCGATCTTCGCTTGTGTAATCACATCAAGTTTCCTAATCACCTCCAAGGAGAATTCCTGAAGAATCATGCAAACTGATGCCTTTGACATCCCGTACAGTGCACCTACCGCTCGAGATGTCGAGTTCGTGGGTACACCTCCACACAAACAATGTGTGCAGATTATAAATTGTAAGAATATGCGTGAAGAAGTAACTAGCAAAAGCAGAAAACCATCGGCTCCAATTTCTATCGACCGAAAGCAGCAAAAACAAAAATCATAAAAACGACGACAGCGACTGCCGTCGACTTGCAAAATCAGATCACTTGCTGCTGCTTCGACTTATGACAATGACGAAAAGCAGAAGTAAATCAAAATCAAAATTTATAAAACGTTGAGTGCTGCTGTTGCTTTGATTTTTGTCAGAGATCATTTTTTTCTGTTACTTTGATTGCGACTTTCGTTTTTTTTCAGAAGCACAAGCAGAAACATTAGTTCATATTGAAAAGCATAAAACAGTCTAAGCAGCGAAAAGTGCAAATTTAACAACTTTTGCTACTTCGACTGAAGTAATTTAAACACTGTACATCATTCGTGTAGCTTAATAGTAAAAACTGAGAACAGATTCGGAATCAGTGATCTCGTATTATAATACAAACATCAAATATTTTTTGGGAAAACAAAAAAGTTTTATTTTGTTGGGCTGTGTAATCATTTTTATTCCTTATCTGCATTGTTTTCCATTCTTCCGCACTTCCTTCCACTCTTCGACACAGTTAACTAATGTCAAACAACAACAAAAACAGCCCTTTTCGCTTTCACCGTTTTTTTGGGCTCTCATTGCCATTTATTTTGTGTGAGATTGAGCAAGATTAGATCTAGAGCTAGTTGACGTTAGACGTGTTATTTTGTGCTGCTGCTATTTTTTTTCATTATTTGAGTCATTTTGCAAATTTTGCCTACAAATTGCATATTTGTTTAAGGTGCATATTCTCATTTGAATTTTTATATTTTCTATTTGTTTTTATTAAGTTTATATATTTTGATTTTTTTTTCTGAGGTTCAGTGCATTTTATTTTTGTTTTCTTCTTGCTCATCAATTTTACCTTTACATTGTTATTGCATATAACATTTAAAATTTTATTATATGTGAGCATTGTTATTGCAAATCCAATCTGTTTTTGATCAGTTTGTGTACCGTTCTTTGTTTTGTTTCTTTAAACGGTAGCATTGCTGTTGTTAATCCATTGATCAATTTAATGCTTTGGATTTACTGCTTTTTGTAGGCCCTCAACTCTCATGTGTGTATATTTAGATTTTTATGGCATCTGCTTGACAGGGTGTCCTAATTTGTGATTTATTATTATCATCATATATACACACATACTTTTTTTTTCTATTGTTTTTTCTATTGTTGTCAACATTCAATTTCTGTGGTGAAAATGATTTGTTGCTATCCTCCATGCAAGAATAAAAATCTAAAACTGTTTGTGGCAGTTTGACATGGTCTTGCTCGGGGTAACGACATATCTCCGACGACACATCTCCGCCGCTCTACAAAAGTCATATTTCCGCGCGGAGATATGTCGTTCGCAGAACGGCGGAGGAATGTTTTTTAATGAGTATATACATATTAGAGACCGACCCAAGGTTCGGTTTCAACCAAAAAATCTACTTTCGCCCAGTTTTTGGCCCAATTCAATTCAATCTTACTTTATTCCCTTTAAATTTTAAAATTTAACTTAAGCTGGTGATTTAAATTTATTTATACTTACTGAGATTAGTATGGAGGAGTTACTTATTTACTGTACATTTACTTGTATATGTATTGTACAAATGTTTTGTTTTAATTTTGGTGGATAATAGGAAAAATTGGGAAACCTTAAACATTTTTGACTAGGATGTGGTCAGTACTTTATAATACTAGGAAGGTAGTTCGTATGTAAAGTACTGAATAGCACAATCATTGTGCATTTTGATATTTTCTTATGTTGAAGTTAATTTTTGCGCGTAATATTTGATCTTGGATCATATATACATTTGTTTCGAAGTGCCTCCTCGATGTTGAATAATAAAATGGAACGTTGAGCATTATTTTTGACACCTAATTTTGCGTAGTTTGTAAATTATTTTTGTGCGTTTTTAAACCCACTCCCCAAACTGCAGAACCATATAGTATAATGGGGGCAAAAATTGATTTGTATACCATATATCAGTAGTTTATTTTTGATCGGCAACTTGGATCTTCGTTTAATGATGGAATATGGTACACGCTTTATCAAGATGAATTCCCAGATATCTAATATCATTTACCCATGGGATTTATTCGTTGTTTAGGTTTGAGTAGCTGGGTAGGTGAAATTCTTTACGCTCCCTTGTGAAGCATATTGCGCTCGTTTTTAAACTCTTCACGGGAGTGAATAGTATTATAAGTTTGTCATGAAGTTTGTAACACACAAAAGGAGACATCGCACACCAAACCTCCACCATGATGTTAATATTGATGATTCAATATATTTAAAATTGATTCAGCTGATTGAATATCACATGAAATTACAACTAGTTATTTTGATCAAAAAATTCTCTCCTCTAACAATATTAATAAAGAATCAGCTTTTCTTAACAAAATAATACTTCAAAGTGCACACCTCACCATTCCACAATCATCAATAAACAAACACATTGTTTTTATTTATATTGAATAGTAATTAATAGAGTAGTAAAAAATAGTTTACGTCATGCATAAATATTGTAAATTGCATTCTAGGCATATGCTAGTCTCTTTTTGATGCACGAATCCTTGGATTCAGATTCGAAGATCCGGATCTTAGAATTATTCGTGGTAATCGAATCCAAAAGAGAATCCGAATCCTACAAATCCCAGTACGAAACCGAATCTAAAATAAAATTATTGATAAATAATGATCAAATATAATATAAAAAATATTAGTTTAGTTTAATTTAATTTAAATGTTTAATACAAGAAATTGTTGATTCAGGAAACCAGATACACAGAAATATCAGAAACATCATAACATTACAAAAAAAACAGAAGACACACAGAGATTGCATGCATGCGTGCGTGCGAGCGAAATATTAACACTATTCACTTCTTTTGCACTCACTCTACGCCTCAGAATAAAATAGTTCGTTCGTGAATGCTGAGCGGAGAGAGCATTCTATGTTGGTCTCGCTGTCACAGTGTTTAAAAAGATATTGGTCGCTTACTATTGAAACGTAATTACGTTGAAATTTTAAAAAAATTGCATATTTGAATATTTAGTTGTCTTATAGTCGGTTTAGACTGCTTAAAATTGCCTGATTTTTAATATGGTGTTTACACTGATTTTTTTTTTCCTTTTTGTTGTTGTTGTCGATTTTTTCAAATTTGCGAGCAAGTTTTTTTTTATACCGCTCTTTCAGAAATTTAACGAAAATTGTCGCCTTTGTTTTTAATATACATATCTCGTGACTCAAAAGTCGTAGCGCTAAGTAATTTATAAAGTAAGTAAATATACAGGGTGAGTCAAAAAGGACGGACGTTTTTCAAAAATTCATAAACTTGTTAAGGATCATTCAAAAAAATTTTATTTGAATTTTTAGAATCGTTAGGTCAAAACATTTAAGAATGACAAGAGTGGAAAACAACATCGGGCAAGTGGTGACCCACACCGGCGACGCAGCGCTGAAGCCGTTCCACGAAGTTTGCGTCTTCTCTCTAGGATTTGCCGGTCGATTCTGGCAGTTTCCTCGCGAACCGCTTCCTTCAATTCCTGGAGGTTTCGAGGCTTGTATGTGTATACACGAGCTTTAAGGTATCCCCACAAAAAAAAATCCCATTTGGAGAAATCAGGTGACCGAGGTGGCCAATTAATGTCCCCAAATCGGGAAATCACACGACCTGGGAAGTAACGGCGGATGACTCCCATTGAGTTGTTTGCAGTGTGGCCTGTCGCCCCGTCTTGCTGGAACCAAACACGCCGAATCGGTATCCGTTTTCGCCTTAATTCAGGCAAGAAGAAGTTGTTGAACATAGCGCTATGAGTTAGCAGTGACAGCAGCTCCATTGGCGTTCTCGAAAAAGTAAGGTCGAATAACGCAAGACTTCGATACCGTGCTCCAAACAGTCACTTTGGGGCTATACAAAGGTCTTCCATTCAATTCTCTAGGATTTTCATTGGCCCAATAACGACAGTTCTGCTGATTCACCATGCCGTTCAGGTGGAAATGAGCTTCATCACTCACGAACAGAATAAGGTTCTCATGTTGATCTGAGAGTGCTTCCATCTCACGCGCTAACGTCACTCGTTGTTCATAATCCCTTGGCTGCAACTATTGAACGATTGTCAATTTGTAAGGGTGGAAATGCAGTTCATTGTGTAAAATACGCCTTACCGATGGATTACTCAAGCGAAGTTGAGCGGCGTGGTTTCGACCTGGGCTGCGCATGAAAGCTTGGCGGACCGTCTCAACATTTTCTGGCGTTCGAGCCGTTCGTGGACGCCCTGTGGGACGTCTGTCGCTCAAAACACCTCGGGTGCGAAGTGCTTCCACCCACCGAAGGATCGTGTTATGCGTGGGTACTCTTTGGTTCCGATGAATATTGAAGTGACATCGGAATTCGCGCTGACCAGCGGTGATCGACTCGTTATTTCGCACGAAACTCTCGTAAGCGTAAACGCGGTGTTCCAACATCCACAGGGCCAAAGCGCTGACTGAGAAAAAAAAAATGCTATTACCAGACGAACATAACGGTACCAACCCCCCACCCGTCGCCCCTTTGTGGGGGAACTACTAGCCATTTCAAAGGCCCAAACAAACTTTCTCTTGAAGCTATGAACAGAACACTCAAAGATATAAAAAACAACGAAAAACTATTCGGTAGCACTCTGTTACTCCTTTCAGGTGATTTCAGACAAACATTTCCCGTCATTCCACGTTCAACGTACGCCGATGAGATCAACGCTTGCTTGAAATCATCGTCACTGTGGCGTAATGTTTAAAAACTCCAACTAAAAAGAAACATGCGGGTACAAATGCAACAAGATCTACCCGCTGAAATATTCTCAAAACAATGGTCACATATTGGCGATGGAGAAGTTGCTGTCCATGAAATTCCCTACCGATTTCTGAACAATCGTTGATTCGCAAATACCCTCATTGACTGCATATTCCCCGATGTACGCACACAATACATAAATCATGCGTGGCTGCCAGCGAGAGCAATTTTGGCACCAAAACATGTGCACGTAGATGATTTAAACTTTAAGATACAACAGTTGTTGCTTGGCAACTTGGTATCATACAAATCGATCAATACAGTTGGCAATGCCAACGAAGCTGTAAATTATCCAACACATTCTACGAAATTCTAATCGAAAATGTTTTGCTGCCACGCATTCCAATAATCCCAACAGACGTCCCAATTGAATACAAACGCGTTCAATATCCCATTAGATTAGCATTCGCATCGACAATCAATAAGTCGCAAGGTCAATCGAAGTCCGTTTGCAGCTTAGATTTGGGCACACCATGTTTTTCACATGGACAATTATACGTGGCATGTTCTCGCGTGGGAAAACCGTCTAACTTGTTTATATTGGCTGAATACGGACTAACAAAACTATTGTTCATTCAATTGGACTACGAAATTGAAACTGATTTTCTTTGTTTTATTCTACTATACCTTACGATTAAAAATGTTTTACTTTTTTCACGCTTCTCATTATTTCGCGATGCATATCCGTTTCATCTTCATCAAAGAAAAAAATGTCGGCATACGTATACCCCGTTTTTTGAGCCAGGGCGTAGCATCGCGCCCCAGGAAATCTAGTAGCTTTATATAGTATTTATATTTATTATAATTATTTATTTTAAAAGCTTGTATGTTGTATGTTGTTGTATGTCATTGGGAAGACTGTCCTTGCTTTTCATCAATCAATTTGTCAAATTACACTTGAAAATTTGAAGTCGCGATGCGCAATTTTTTTCTAGATTACTGTCAGTCATGCGATTCCTTGATTTCGACTTCACAATTTTCATGCTTGAAAATAACTGTTCGCACAAGTGCTACCAAACATTGACATCATATTTAGAGCATGTTGACGGATGGCAGGGTAATTCGACATACTTGAAATAAAACCCATGGAGTCCGGCACTATTAAACTTTGTATGTAGTGTTATGTTGCATTGCAAGTCAATAAGCTTCATTTGCATAAGTGGTGGGGAATCATCGACAGCTGCAGTGAATGAATTTAAAAAGATATTCAGGGGTGCCACAGAAAACTCTTCCTCCTCTATTCCGATTTTAGGTTTCACAGAAAACTGTTTCGGGAGTGTTTCATTCCTCCTGTGTTTGGTTTGGATAATTGGTTATTTTCACCCGTAAGAACATTTTTTTAAGTAAAACCTTTGCTACCAATGGATTGGTTATACTTTTTCAAAGTTGTCTGCATAATTTTTTTAAAAACATTTAATTTATTTAAACTATTAATTCACCATTTTACGAAATATCTTGTAATCCTCATTCAGGTGGCATAACCAAACGAACAAAGTGATGCCAACTTGTTTTAAAAGTAATGTTGAATTTTTTGGAGTTTCTATTTTATCGAATAGATTAATAAATTGTGTTGTATATGAAAGTAATAAAACTAATAACAACGCTGTTATGTTTAAAATGTTCATTAATCACGTATTTACTGTGTATTTTAAGTAAAAGTGAATTAAAAAATTGTATCAAGTTGGCATGTTGCCAACAGCAAAATCGGAATGAGAACGCCAAGTTGGAAAAGAAGAAGATAAGAAACAAACAAACGGCGGGATTTTAAAATGTAAATCAAATTATTAATTTCTTAAAATTATTTTAAATTAAATGACTTTTTGAAGGGGAAAACATCGAAACGCGAGACAAACGAAGTCTTCATTAACTTGATGAACAAAAACCCCGACATAGCAAAGGGATACATGCGTGGGGATAGGGTGATTGTTGCCAATGCGTTGAACGAGCTGACCATGCATTAAATGCCGTTGGACCACCAGTCAAGTCATGTGATGATTGACGCCGTGTAAGTTAATGACAAGAAAGTGCACATACATAACATATTCACAAACAAAAACATTTTCAGGCTTGGCAAGACTGAAAACAAAACATTAAAAAAAAAAAACTTACAATAAAAGATAGAGCAGACCTTTTAAAATGGAGACCATAAGTCCAACAGATGACGCAATTGCAGTTCTTCTGGACTTATATAGGACGGTTGAGGGTATCGATGGCTCACACGTATTTGGGATTGGTGTGCCATTTCCAAAACGAGGAGTCCAACCCCAAAATGGTTGATAAACGCTAGGTAAGTAAAAGAAAGCGACGTATTGCTATTGGAGGAAGACAAAAAAACTAATCCTTTTTTTAACATTGAAAAGGGGGTTTATATTTGACAAATACGAACATTTTCGAATTGTTAGTTTGAAATGTTATGGAAGGCTTGGTTTATTTTTGAGTACTACTTGCGGCTGCCCAACTCTCGCGAGATACCGCAACGTTCCTCTCAACAACCCAAGACCAACACATGTAGATATTAGTGTAGGTATAATATTTAATATATAACGACAAAATGTATTATAAAGAAAAAAAATGTATGAAGTAGAGCAGCTAGGTTAAGTCCACTGGTTTGGTCCTTTTTATTTTCAACGTTGGAAGGTCGTTCTAAGGTGTTATGGTATCTTCTACTTGAATTGTTGATTTCGTCGTGCACCATTTTTACACCGAGGTATTCATGTATGTCATAATTTGTTATGTACCAGTCAGCGTTTACTATTGCTCTAAGGATTTTACATTGTTGTCTTTCTATAATATTTTTATAATCGTTTTCTTGGCAGTACCCCATAGGTGTATGCCATACGTCCATATGGGCATATTTACAGATGTGTAAAGTAGTAATTTCCCATAAGTATCAAGCTTTGAATGTCTGTTGAAAAACGGATATAGCTGCCTGAATTTTAGTACAAGTTGGTCTTTCTTTTTCTGGATGTGATATTTCCAAGTCAGTTTGCTGTCAATATGCATGCCCAGGTACTTGGCCACGTTGCTTAATGGAATGTCAGTACCTTTTATTTTTACTTGTCTTGGCTGATATGCTGTCCGTAAAGTATATATCACTTGCAATGTTTTCATTTCGTTTATCTTAATTTTCCATAAATCAAACCAAGTGCATGTTTCGTCCAATATTGCTCGCTGCTTATCTATTGCCACATCAAGCTTTTTGTTTGAGTACGGAAGAATAGTGTCATCAGCAAAGGTGGCCACCAGTGTCGAATTGTCTTCTGGGATTGGAATGTCATATGTATATAAAGTATAAAGTAAGGGCCCAAGCACGCTTCCCTGTGGGACTCCAGCTTTTATCTGCCTTAATGTAGAGGTTTCGTCTTTATACCTTGCATAGAAGTAGCGGATATCAAGGTAGCTCCTGATGATATCACAAAGATCATTTGGTAGGTCTTAATTTTTTTAAGAAGTCCGACGTGCCAGACTTTGTCAATAGCTTTTTCCATGTCCAAAAAAACACCTACACCTACACCTGATTAGGTATAATTTTGTTCACATCCAGTATTGGTTGAATTCTGAATTCTTTCTGTCAAACAAAATTCGTTCAAATACTTTTGATAATGAAGGCAGAAGGCTAATTGGCCTATAAGATGACGTCAAAGTTGGATCTTTGCCCGATTTCGGTATACGTATTATTTCAGCTATTTTCCATAATGTCGGGTTGTGCCTTAGTCTTAGTACTGCGTTAAACAAGTTTCTTATGTATATAATTGCATTTGGAGGAAGCTCTTTTAGTAATTTTCCAGTTATTTGATCATATCCTGGAGATTTTTTGTGACTAGTACGCTTTTCAATGCAGTGTCTTATTTCGTTAGCTGAGATTTTTCTTAGTTTGTATTGCGGTGGAGGAGTCCTGTTAGTAATATTAGTAAGATTAGCGTTGCTGTTAGTTTGGTTATCAGTAAAAACCTTTTCATAATAGTCAGCAAGTTGGGAAGCTTTGTCAGAGTTGGTTCTAGCCCATGTCCCATCCGACTTTTTTAGTGGCGGCTGGTGAATGGTGCGATTCGTTAAGTCTTTAGCTGCTTTCCACGAAGAGTAATTAGTGTCAGACGTTTGAGTGAAGTTTTATATTTTACTGTTCTATAATTCTTTCTTCTCAATTTCTTGGAAACTTCTACAGCGTTTTTCTTAGTAAGATACATACTTTACAAACCATAATAATGCCAAACACTTTAAAATTAGGTACATATTTCCTATTTCAGACTCAATTTCATCTGATAATCTAAACGTCACTCGGGAAGATCTGTTGCGGAGGGCAATTTATGTGAATAAGAAGCGTCTACATAAAACCGATTACTTCAAGAGAAAACGAGAAGATTAATGTACGGATACTACCCACGACTAACTCTGCAAATCAGCATTCTTTTTATACTCTTCACGGGAGTGAATAGTATTATAAGTTTGTCATGAAGTTTGTAACACACAGAAGGAACCATCGCAGACCACATAAAGTATATATATTTGTGATCAGCTCGATGAGACGAGGTGATTTAGCCATGTCCGTCTGTCTGTCTGTATGTATGCAAACTAGTCCCTCAGTTTTTGAACTAGAGAGCTGAATCAGAATCGGAATCAGTTGAATCGGACCACTAGGGAGGGTACCTCCCATACAAACCCCCCTTTAAATTAATGTTCTTATTAAAAAAAGTTTTTTGTTTTTTAACATATGGAACTGAAATTTGGACACTATAAGTTTGCCATCTATGGCCATCCATTGTGTAAATTTCATGATCCTAGGGTTACCAGGAGTGGTACCTCCCATACAAACCCAAATTAAATGGCAAATTTCTTTACATGAGTAGTACAAAGCAAAGTCGAAATTTCAAGAAGTTGGAATACTGATTACTTCTAAACCACGTAACGTATTTTGATACGGTTTTCACTGTTAATTAAAGAATTTCCTTAGAAAAGTTTGCATGTACATAAATAATTGATTCAATAATAAAGTAATTATGGTTATTATCATTAATTATCTATATTTGTCATTCACTAAAGACAGCAACACTAAGTTTGACATTCACCAAAACAGGTATTTGTAATTCACTATAACATCAAACAGCTCTTTTTGGTTCACAAAACAGTTCAAAAAGTAGTTCTTTTCCCATTTATCAATACTGTATTTTGATAATTTCACAGGTTAGCTTGACGGACGAGTCCCGTTTTGTTCGCTTATAAAATTAAAGTAGTTGTAATAGTGTTATAATTTATGGAAAAAGCATTTACTGCTACTACAATATTGCAGCTTTTCATTCTTTACACAGCAAAGTTTCTTCAAATGTGATTTTAGAATTAAATTAAAGTAATTATTATTATCATTGAAGCCATACTATAAGGTAAAGAAAGCATTTGTTTACTTACAATATAAGGAAAAAATGTCCCTACCAACGATCAAATAAGTAAAGTAAATCATTTTATTCTGTCAAAGATCAATGCACTGACTCAAACATACTTCTCTGTAGATAATGCTATTGATCTGGAAAAGGCTGTTCATTTCCCAACAGAATTTCATTCTCTACAGCCTTCTGGTTTGCGCCCAAATTAATTAGTTCTAAAAGTAGGGTTTCAATATTTTATTACGGAACCTTAATCCACCAAAATTGTGCAATGGTACACGTTTACAGATAAAATCATTAAAAAAAACTACATAATAGAGTGTACAATACTGACCGGATGTGGAACTGGTGAAGTCGTTTTAATTCCCCGGATTCCATTAATATTAACGGATTTAGAAAATTGCAATTTCCTATAAAATTGTCATTTTCAATGACAATTATCAAATCACAAGGTCAAACATTCAACGTTGTGGGATTATGCCTGAGCATTCAGTGTTTTTCCCATGGACAGTTATATGTAGCTCTTTCACGCGTCAATTCAGTTCGTATTGTGTAATGACAAAAAAGCTGTAAAAATTGTATACATAGACATATTGTAAACAAAAATTTGTTAAAAAATTAATTAATAAAATTGCATTCTATCAATACCAAAGCGATATTTTTTAAATTGCACCCGTGCAAAGCGGGCGGTTTGCTAATTTAAAGAATAAATTTATAATAAAATTGCCACTCAAACTGATGTGATGCTAAGAAAGGAAGGTTGGATGTAACCCGGAGGAGCGTGAAGAGTATTACATCTTTGGCATAGCCAATGATAGCCTTCTTTCTGGTTTCTTTTTCTTTCCACAATGTATTAGGATAAGTGTACATATATCAATTTTTAATTTTCAATTAGTAATAAAAGGAAATGTGATTTGAAGAGTGGTGAACTGGTATTAAAACCATATAAATAGAACCGGTGCGGAACCGCTTAATTAGAACCGGTGCAGAACCGATGCAGAACCGGTTCACGGTAATGCAAGCGGAGACAATTGATTCCTTCCAATGCCATCACCATCTTAATATCAACTGGTTCTTTGCACTGCGAGAACCATAAACAGAAACGGTTAGTGGCAAAGTGGCTAGCCTAGAACTGATTCTGAATCGGTGCAACATACTACAGTTTACTGTTAGAGTTTATTTATATTTCTTATTTTATGTATGGATATATTGTTTAACACCTTTGTTAACTCTCCTTTGGTTAGATTAAAACGTCCTCGTTTTTCAAGTGTTGCCGAGTTTAAAAAGTTTAAATTATTAGGGGATATTAATAAATTCTTCAAAATAATGTTTATTTACTATAAGTATCATATTTATAACTCCTAAAAAAGTCGTATTTCTTGCTAAGCTTATTGTGGTACATATCATGTAAGTATGGCTTCAAATTCTTCTAGTATCTCTTTCCATATGTTCTTCTCTTATTATTTTTTCCTCTAAATCAAATATTAGTTGCGAGTGGTTTCATTCTAAATTAAAACGTTTCGTAAGCTATCTTTGTGAAGATCGTGTGATTTTCGTTGCCCTTGGAGAGCTGTTAGGAGCGTGTCCCCGTGATCTTCTTGGACCTTGTAAGGAGATATGCATCTTTTTGTTTATGTCTTCTACCTGTTTTTCAAAATATTGTATCACCTGGTTTAAATGTTTTGTACCTTCGATTTTTATTATGGAATTCGAGTAATTTGCTTTGACTTTCTTTTAATTTTTTTTTTTTTTGGGGGGCTAAGTTTGTAACACTTCTGTGATGATTGTTGATTATCTACGGGGCAGTGCAAACAGAGGCGAAAGGCTATATTGCTGAAAGCCTAAAGACCGACCATTGAGGTAAATAGCCACACCTGCACGAGGTGCCCCTGCTTTCAACTGAAAATGGCGGATCTAGAGAGGCAAACTCGATAAAACCCGTAATCCCAGGTGTTATTCGTACCGTGCCTATGGGATGAATGGCACTACGTAAGTGTGTCTCTAAACGGTGGCCTCCAGATACCGGGCACCATCTGGTTGTAATTAAGCCTTACCGTAACACCGGGGCACTGCTGCGGTGGACTTGTATTCCCCTTTACTCGTGGGACCAAATGGCTGAGAAAAACATTGAAACATTTATACAAGAGGCAGTAGTGCCTAATACAAACCAGATCAATAGTGACCTTTCAGCGGAAATTGCGGAAGTGCTTTCTTTATCGCAAACGGATAAGGCTTTACATAGCTTACCCAAAAGCAGCGAAAGCATTGTAATGGATGTCGACAGTGTGGATATAGGTCCCGATGACAACCTTACAAAAGACCCACCCCTATCCCTGAAAAGACGGTAGATGGCGTCAAAAAGGTGCGGCTATGTGGTGCTGCCCGTAGACGCCTTAAACTCCATCTAAGCCGAGGGCATAGTAGTGAAGAGGCTAGAGCACTTGCTCAAAAGCCAACTGCTCTGAAGCGTCAACGCCCTAGCAGTACCTCACCTAAACAAAGCGCACCTAAAAGAGCTAGCGTAGGAACGGTGGCAGTAACGGAAAACAGGACAGCTGTGTCCACTGAGCCTACAAGGCCTGAGCCAGCAGGGCCTAACCTTGCAGGGGAGGTGAGCACAGCACAAATGTCCTATAAAGATGTTACGTGCAGCACAAAATTGGGTATCATATCACCCAATTATCCAAACACCATATGGTCTACTGAACAACTCAAGGCCATACAGCACACTATCCTAGAAGCGATTAGGAAAAATCAATCGCGTGCGGAAAAACCAGTTTTTAATAGCTGCACTTTCTGTTCGGGATGGCTAGTTATCTCCTGTGGTAATAATGACACAGTCACTTGGTTAAAGGCAGTAGTACCTAAACTAAAGCCGTGGAAGGATGCCGAGTTGAAGATCGTTGACGAGGATGAAATACCACGTCCTCAGATCTACATTGGCTACTTCCCTGAACTGGACAGTACTACCACAGAAGATATACTAGGTCTTCTGAACGGGCAGAACACTGGCCTAAGGGTGAACGACTGGCGAGTACTCAATAGAGTGCGTAAAGGTACGGTCTCGGAGATTACCTTCGCCATAGACCCTAGCTCAGCCGAAGTCATAAGGAAAAATCAACTCTGGTTGAACTATGGCTTCGGTAGGATACAAATGCGCCCCAAGAATAAAAGTGAGGCAAATGATGGGACACATGGCAAAGTGTCTGAGGCACAAGCAAGCTCCAAAAGCTCAAAGTGTCCATCCACGATTACTGCAGAGACAATACCAGAGCAACCACAGTGCTCTAATGTAGCTGCAGTAACTACTTCAGCATCTGGTCCAACAGCAAGACGTGAGCAGGTTAAGGAGGGCATAAGAATGCGACCATCGCTTCATGCTGCTACCAAAAACCCATGCCACGATCACCAGCGTGCTAAAAAGGGAGGCTATAGATCCGCAGAAGAAGCGATCTTGCTGGGTAGCAACAGAGGGAAGAAGAGGGCGGCAAGTGCCCGTAAAAAAGCCAATTAATGGCTCTTCCCCAAAGCAAACCCAGCAGCAATTTAAGGCAACTCGGATGCCTTCAGATAAACCTCCATCGTGCCAAAGCTGTCTCAGATATACTGGCAAGGAGGTTTAACGCTGAGCTCTTGGATGTAGCTTTCATTCAAGAACCATGGGCATATAACGGAGTCATCAAAGAGCTCCAAAACTCAAATGGTAGGTTGATCTATGCCACCAATAAGAATCGCCCTAGAGCGGCAATTCTGATTAGTAACCAACTAACCTTTCTTCCTTTCTCAAGGTTTATTTCTGAAGACCTAGTGGCGATTTGGGCAAAAGTGCCTACCAGCAAAGGGGAGCATGGGGTCATCCTTGCCTCTGCTTATCTACCGGGAGACGCGGCTACTGCCCCAACAGAGGAAGTTTTGGCCCTAGCGGAGTATTGTCAGCAGCGTCATACCCAATGGATTCTCTCCTGCGATACAAACGCACACCCCACAACCTGGGGAAGCAACGACATAAACACAAGGGGTGAGTACCTTCTTGAATTTATACTGAGTCATAATATTACTATATTAAACCGAGGCAACGAACCGACGTTTGTGAATGCAATAAGAGGGGAAGTTCTTGATCTCACTCTTGCTAGTCACAATGTCGATCATGCCCTTTTACGGTCCTGAGCCTTTCTGTGGTCTCTCGAAAAGCCACAAAAACGAAGAAATCAGGAAACTTGAGGAAAAGAATTTTCTAAAACTCTGGGTGAACTCCACCGGACAACGCCAGGCAAAACAATTCCTCACTCTTTCAAAGAGTATCTCGAATAAGCTTCTCTCACTCAGTAGAGTAGACTTACGCATTTTGACTGGATACTTCACGGGTCACTGCAACCTAAGGTATCATCAAAATAAGTTAGGTCTTTCCGACACTGACGTATGCCGATTTTGTGAAATGGATAAAGAAAGTTCAGAGCATATACTCTGCAAATGTCCTACACTCGGTAGACATAGACTTCACCACCTCGGTGACACTGTTGTTAATCCACACAAATTGTGGAACAACAAACCCCCATGTTAAGATTCATCAAAAGTCTAAACATATAGGGTTTCTATTAAATAGGGCCATGTACAATAGATCTTATTAGTCGCTGTGCTTTCGGGCCCGTTATTATTATTCTTTTAATTTATTATGGATTTCAGGATATTTTTCGCTATTAAAGAATACTTTGGTAGGTCGTCTTTGAGTAACTGTATGAATTGTATAGTTATATTGCCGTAACGCATTAAAAAATGCATCTTTCGGTTCGTTTTTTGTATCTTTTGCATGACTTCGAGTTATCTCAATTAATGTACTGTGAAATCGTTCGATTTGAGAGTTCGAAGTAGAATGAGCTAATGGACTTGTTGTGTGCTGTATTTGAAGTTTATTATACAAATCTTTGGCTGCATGACTATTGAATATTGATTCATTGTCGGTCATGAGTAATTCTAAAAAGGGAAATTATGATGCCAACACTTCTTCGAAGATATTGTGAAATTTTTTTTGATTCGAGTATTCGAATTAAGCGTATTTTGAATACCTGCATATTGTGGTTAGATATCGTTCATTTTCGAAATGAAATAAGTCAATTTGTAGACTTTGACCTGATTTATCTGGAATGGGGGTTTTTTGTATTGGAATTTTTGTTGGATGACGCTCATATTTTGATACCAAACAAGTCTCACAGTTTTTTGTTAAGTTTTTAATATGACGATACATCTTGGGCCAATAGTAATTTTCTTTAATTTCGTTACAAATATTTGAAGAGTTCCTATGTGCTCTATTATGTGTCTTTCTTATAATTTCTTCTTGTTTTCTAGAATCTATTATGTCTTGTAAGATAAATTGAGAGTCCGCTACCACATTTTGAGCTCCTGCTTTGTATTTTATTTTTGCTCCATTAAATTTTTCCACCGTTTTAATTTTGCATTAGGAATTTTTTCTGATATGCAATGATAAGGGTTAAAGAATGTTGGTCTGTATAAATCGTTAAGTCTGCTCTTCCATATGAATGGTTTCTAAGATTTTTTAAGGAGCAAAAAATAGTTAGTAATTCTTTTTCATTTACACTATAATTAAGTTCTGTATCTGAAAGTTTTCGTGATACAAATATTATAGGTTTCCTATTTTGTGATAGGACAGCTCCTATTGCAAAGTCACTTGCGTCAGTGGTTAGCTCAAGAGGTTTCGTGAAATCTGGTTGATTTAATTCAATTTCTGCTGAGTGGTCTTTGCGGATATTAAATGCTTTGATTGATTCTTCATCTAACTTGATTTTACACTTTGGACTTTGATTCTTCGAGATTTTCTTTCCCACTATTGATTTCTAATAATTGTTGAGAAGTTTTGCTATATTAGCGAAGTGTAGTATGAATTATCTATAATAATTTGCTAATCCAAGAAATGATCTGAGGTCTTTTAAATTGTTTGGGATTGGCTAATTTTTAATTGTTTAAATATTTTTAATATCGACTGTTATTTTTCTTTCTTTGATTCTGTGTCCTAAAAATTCTATTTCTGTTTGGAAGAATTGTAATTTTTCTAATGAGATTTTCATATTTGAATTATTAATTTGAAATATATTAATACATCATCTATGGATACGTAAGTGAATTTTGCAATATGCGGACGTAATATATTATCTACACAACATTGAAATATTGAGGGTGCGGTTTTTGACCCAAACGGCATTCTAAGAAATTCATACTTCGCTCCGTTAAGAGAAAATGCTGTTTTCTCTCTGTCTTCCTTTTATACTCTTCACGGGAGTGAATAGTATTATAAGTTTGTCATGAAGTTTGTAACACACAGAAGGAGACATCGCAGACCACATAAAGTGTATATATTTGTGTTCAGCTCGATGAGACGAGTTGGTTTGAAATATTGAGGGTGCGGTTTTTGACCCAAACGGCATTCTAAGAAATTCGTACTTCGCTCCGTTAAGAGAAAATGCTGTTTTCTCTCTGTCTTCCTTTTATACTCTTCACGGGAGTGAATAGTATTATAAGTTTGTCATGAAGTTTGTAACACACAGAAGGAGATATCGCAGACCACATAAAGTATATATATTTGTGTTCAGCTGGATGAGACGAGTTGGTTTAGCCATGTCCGTCTGTTCGTCTGTCTGTCTGCATGTATGCAAACTAGTCCCTCAGTTTTTGAGCTAGAGAGCTGAAATATTGCATATAGGCTGTTTATTTGTCGGAATCAGCCGAATCGGACCACTAGGGGGGTACCTCCAGCATATTCGAACGCGATTGGAATGTGTGTTGTCATAAGCGTAATGATTTCGGTTTATGTGTTTCTAAAGTGCAGCATATTCGAACCCGATTGTAATGTGTGTTGTCATAAGCGTAATGATTTTGGTTTATGTCTTTCTCAAGTGCAGCATATTCGAACGCGATTGGAATGTTTGTTTACATAACATAGTTATGATTTCGGTTTTTTACTTTCTCTATTTGATTGTTTAAATGTCGCATGTTAATTCAAATCAATCCTATTAGAATGTATCTGCCATTCTTTGAGTGGACTAAACTGTCAGCGCAATATATGGGGACATATAATTGTGAGTGAAAATTGAAGCTATTCTTCAATTGTGAAGTGTTCTTTGAAGTGAACGAAGGTTCCATCTAAATTTTCCTCATACTTAAAAAAAAGTGAAAAAAAAAATATATCATGAACGGGCCACCACCACCAGCAGTAGCAGCAGCAGCAGCAGCAGCACCACCACCAGCAGGAGCAGCAGCAGCATCAAAATTGTTGAATTCGGCAAACGTTATGGAAAATTATGAAGGTCATTCTTATAATGATTATGATGACTTTCCTCAGAATCAGATTGGATTGTATGATGATGTGACCGGAGAGATACTCCCGCAATGGAGATATCTCTTGGTAGGAGATGAAACTTCTACCAACATCTTTACTCAACCAACGGATTTTGTTTCGCTTCATAATGAAGGAGAAATAAACTTAGATTGCTCGAATGATATGTTCGCAGCAGCACCACCACCCCCACCAGCAGCAGCAGAAGCACCACCCCCACCAGCATTAGCAGCAGCATCAACATTCTTGAATTCGGCAAACGTTATGGAAAATTATGAAGGTCACTCTTATAACGATTATGATGACTTTCCTCAGAATCAGCTTGGTTTGTATGATGATGTGACCGGAGAGATACTCCCGCAATGGAGATATCCCTTGGTAGGAGATGAAACTTCTACCAACATCTTTACTCAACCAACGTATTTTGTTTCGTTTCATAATGAAGGAGAAATAAACTTAGATTGGTCGAATGATATGTTCGATTTAAGTGTATTCGACGACGCTGATGAGCCAACCTTGGTAACATCCAAAAATTTGAAAGATGATATAATATCAAGTTTTTATAATAATAATGAAGATGATAATATTTTTTTAAATTTAAATTATTAGATAGTATAATTAACTATTGAGCTCTAACCGAAATAAATATTAATATATCAAGATTTTGTTTTTTTTTTTTTCTTTTTCTTTATTTATATTTTTATTTTTGTTTTTTCAATTCTTACATATTTATTTCAAGAAAGTGTGTAAGAATATGTACAATAATATTACATTGTTTTTGTTTTTCTCCTTAATACATATAAATATATTGTATAATCAAATAATATTTAAACTTATGATGCTTTCGAAATATCAGTAGAAATGTATTCAATTGAGAGGTCATAAATATTTGAATTTTCTCTAATCCTTTTAATGAGATAGAAGCCTCCTCTTTTTATTGTTTCGATAGATGAGTCCTTAAGCGAAGAATACCTTTTGGGTAGGTATAGTACATATTCTGCTAACTCCAACACAATAGTATCCCCAAATTTTGTTACAGTCCTGGCAATATTGAATATAGGATACGGATGCTTCCTTTCCATTGCAGTTGAGCTAAGGATAGGTTTTAGCTCTTTGCTGGTGAAATCGTTCAGACAGTCAACTATATCCTGACTAGCAAGAAAGCCTGTGTGGTTAATGAACAGCGAGTACACGAATTCAAGTTTTCTATGTCAAACTTCTCATCTTGTTGTTTTTGTTCTCCTTTATCTTGATTAAGTAGATAATTCCAACAGTATTGAAAATATTCCTTTGATTCTTCCATGAATACAATATCTTCAGGGAAAATTATTCCGTTAAATTCTGACAATTCAATAGTCGCGCGAATGTCTATCGCACCTGTTTTAACTGCAGTATTTTGATAAGAAAGATCGATGACAACAATAGGTGCATTTTTCTTAAATTGGGTTGGTGTGAGAAGTGGTTGAGCTCCTTTTAAATAGTAGCTTTCTTGAAATTTCGTATACATATCATATAGAGTAGCAAAACGGTTTCGATCCGATTTTAAGTTTAAATCATCATAGGGATACACATCTGAATTCAAGTCTACTTTCAAGTTTAATAGATTGCTTTGCTGTATCCCTTTTCAAAAACATGTTTGTATTTACTAATACGCACATTGTCGCCCACCTTGAATTTTGCTCCTTTAAATATCTTTAATTGATTGTACACTGTACTTAACAAATCTTGTTCATTCACTAAAGAGACCTTAATGGGTGCCATATTAATGGTTCTATGAGGTTTTCTATTGTACTCATCGATTAAATGTTTATATAGGCTGATCCAACTAAATGAGCTGTTATAACTGAATTCCTTCCACATCATTCCCTTGAGAGTTCTATTGAATCGTTCCACGATCGATGCCTTTAATCCGCTATTGGCTGAATAGTGATTGATTTTGTATTTATCCATGAGTCCCTTGAACTCAATATTAAAGAATTCTTTTCCATCATCGGTTTGCATGTTCTTGGGAATTCGTCACAATTTAAATATTTCACTCATTGCTCTCGTGATATCTTTAGAATTTTTACTCTTGACAGCTACACCCCAAGCAAATTTAGGGAAGGTATCAATAACCGCTAGAAGAAATCGAGAACCCTTATTTAATTTAGCATATTTCCCCATTTCTACCAAATCAACTTGCCAATAATCATCAATTCCTTTCATAATAACTCGCCATCTATCATAGTTTTTTCGTGCTTGTGAATGCAACTCATCCACCAATATTCGTTTACTCATATTTTTCTCCTCCGTCTGCTCCTTTAATTATACGATTTTTAATGACTGTGTGTTTTTTAGGTGTTGTAAAATATTTAAATATATAATTGTTAATCTCTGCTAATTTCTGATTGACGTATTCTTTGCATTCTTCAATGCTTTTCTCCAATTTAATGTTCTGTTCAGATAATCTGTTTTCTAGAAGTTTCTTGGAGTCTCTATCGATTATATTAAAATGAGTGATTAAGTCTTATTCTGTGATGAGGATCTGTTTCCTTAAGAATCCTCTGTTGACAACATCATTTTCATTAATCGGTGTAGCAACATTTTTATTACGTTTATCATGCACATTAAAGTTTTGATCATAATCAAGTTGTAGGGAATTCTCTTCAAAATGTTTAAGTTTGCTTATAAGATTTGCTTGATTCGTTTCAAATAGCTTATTAAGATCATTTATTTTATTGTTGACAAAAATTTGAAGTTGAACACTTATATTTTCCAATTCTTTGCTAATAAAGCTCTTATTAACAGCATCATTATTCTCCAATGGATCAGCTATATCTTTGTCGTTTGTTGGAAAAACTCAAGTTCCTTTCCGCATCAACTACAATATCAGGTAGTGTTTTTTTTAATTTTTGAATATCTCCTTCTCTAGTCAGTCGCGAATGATGACCAAATTTATCAACTGACATTTCAAAACTGTATACACCCATCGATATAACATGTATTATATACATTTAATTCAATAAATTATTTTCGCTTCTCTCAGTTCTTCAATAATGGAGACAATTTCATTGTTATGATTATTGTGACCAGCTGTTTGTGATGCGACTAAAAGCCTCAATCTTTCAACAATCTCATTAGGATCATCCCAATATATGTAATTCGATTTTTTCATATTGAGCTGCATAAGACCGGAACCCTCATGAATGGTAGTATATTCTCCAGAATGTGGTGTTGAAATTGCATTTAGCGTAGGCATTGGAAAGAGTTGTTTTGGATTGAAAAAGAGTTGTTTGATAATTTCTCGATATTTTTGTGATCAATTTCCTTTAAGCTGACCAGATTTGGAGTGTTTTCTTCTGTGTGCGTTTGTCTCTGACAAGATATGTTTGTAGTGAGCCAAGTCTGACTCATCATAATCCTTTGGATTTTTTTTTTAAATTAGTGAACGTAAACCTGGTGTAAATCTTTCATAATAACTCGCCAT
Source organism: Amiota communis (assembly GCA_037043315.1). NCBI lineage: Eukaryota > Metazoa > Arthropoda > Insecta > Diptera > Drosophilidae > Amiota > Amiota communis. The sequence goes on from JBAMAV010001584.1 coordinate 29,337, forward strand.
CTATCATAGTTTTTTCGTGCTTGTGAATGCAACTCATCCACCAATATTCGTTTACTCATATTTTTCTCCTCCGTCTGCTCCTTTAATTATACGATTTTTAATGACTGTGTGTTTTTTAGGTGTTGTAAAATATTTAAATATATAATTGTTAATCTCTGCTAATTTCTCATTGACGTATTCTTTGCATTCTTCTATGCTTTTCTCCAATTTAATGTTCTGTTCAGATAATCTGTTTTCTAGCAGTTTCTTGGAGTCTCTATCGATTATATTAAAATGAGTGATTAAGTCTTGTTCTGTGATGAGGATCTGTTTCCTTAAGAATCCTCTGTTGACAACATCATTTTCATTAATCGGTGTAGCAACATTTTTATTACGTTTATCATGCACATTAAAGTTTTGATCATAATCAAGTTGTAGGGAATTCTCTTCAAAATGTTTAAGTTTGCTTATAAGATTTGCTTGATTCGTTTCAAATAGCTTATTAAGATCATTTATTTTATTGTTGACAAAAATTTGAAGTTGAACACTTATATTTTCCAATTCTTTGCTAATAAAGCTCTTATTAACAGCATCATTATTCTCCAATGGATCAGCTATATCTTTGTCGTTTGTTGGAAAAACTCAAGTTCCTTTCCGCATCAACTACAATATCAGGTAGTGTTTTTTTTTAATTTTTGAATATCTCCTTCTCTAGTCAGTCGCGAATGATGACCAAATTTATCAACTGACATTTCAAAACTGTATACACCCATCGATATAACATGTATTTTATACATTTAATTCAATAAATTATTTTCGCTTCTCTCAGTTCTTCAATAATGGAGACAATTTCATTGTTATGATTATTGTGACCAGCTGTTTGTGATGCGACTAAAAGCCTCAATCTTTCAACAATCTCATTAGGATCATCCCAATATATGTAATTCGATTTTTTCATATTGAGCTGCATAAGACCGGAACCCTCATGAATGGTAGTATATTCTCCAGAATGTGGTGTTGAAATTGCATTTAGCGTAGGCATTGGAAAGAGTTGTTTTGGATTGAAAAAGAGTTGTTTGATAATTTCTCGATATTTTTGTGATCAATTTCCTTTAAGCTGACCAGATTTGGAGTGTTTTCTTCTGTGTGCGTTTGTCTCTGACAAGATATGTTTGTAGTGAGCCAAGTCTGACTCATCATAATCCTTTGGATTTTTTTTTTAAATTAGTGAACGTAAACCTGGTGTAAATCTCCAACTTTGACCATCAGACATTCCAATTTTCTTTGAATTTATATAGATCATTCTATTCCCCAATTTTAATTTACGCTTAGAGTCCTTATATGGGCCATATGCTTTATCTAGCTCTCCCGTTTTCTCCAACTCGCTCAAATTAAGAGAAATATTAACAAATTCATCATTCTCTACATCAGATCGAGGGTAAAATGTAACATTATCAACATGATCGTCTTTCCCAATTTTAGATGGTTGTGATTAAAATTGATCAGATGAAGTTGGATTATCATCAGCATCTTCATCATTAGTGGTATAATTTTCATGCAAATTAAATGTATTTGAGGAGTTAATGTGATCTCTTCCTTCTTCTTCTTCCTTCTCAACTTTAAATAATTGTTTTGATTTTCTTTTTTTTCATTAATAATTTCCTTAAGGGGTTGAATTATCGGTTTAAATGTCTCCTCGAGGTTGTGAACATTTTCAGCTTTCCCCAGTTTAATGCTTTGAAACTTTTTTCGAAGAGCTCTTCTTGTCTTTATTGATTCTTTTAAAATATTTTTCTTCATTATGTCGTAATAGGTGTCGAAACAGCAAAGTTATATAGATCAGTTGTTGTTGGAACAGAGCAGTTATACAAACCAGTTTATCTGAGCAGATATACAGAACAGTTGTTGTTGGTACAGAACAGTTATACAGATCAGTTTTTGTTGGTACAGAGCAGTTAAACAGATCAGTTATACAGATCAGTTTATTAGAGCAGTTATAAGGGCACAATGCTGTTTACACACTTCAGCTATCTACAATAGACTATAACATTTATAAGAAAATTTTAACTTAACTGGTTATAAAAGTATCAAAACCCTTTCTGTAACGACCACCATTCAAAGGGGCATCTTTACTTATAACCAAAAATCCATAGTTATCTTTCCAACAAAGTTGACAAATATTGCTGAATGTTTTGAAATTCATATCAACACCAACATGATCATTATAAATATGCTTCATATTTAGTTCATCTTATTTAAACATTATAATCAGATTAGCTACAAGATGTTTCGGGATACGCGTATAGGTTTGACACAGGTAGAAGGAATCAATGTTTTTATGAGGTCCCATACAGAAATATGTTCGAATATTATTCTGTTTCTCGCATGCAACATCATCAAATATGATTATTGAATTATTTTTCGCTTGATCAGGTTGTATGACTGCTTCATTTTCCGAAAAAGTGAAATAGCCCATTCCTTTAATTGGTCTTAAAAGCCTTTTTAAATATTCGTATTTCGTTTGATATAGCGATTTTGAGTACAAGTAAACATTCTCAAATTTTAAACCGTTCGGACTCTCAATCAAACTTATCATGACATTAGTTTTTCCACAATTAGAGGGCCCCACAATTAAGGCTCTAATTGAGTTAGGCAACAAACTGCTATGTCTGATTTGTTGATTTGCAGCACTCGATAAATCAATATTTCTAACTTTTATATTTGTTTTTTGTTTGATTAAGCGCATATTAAAATAGGTTAACTTTCAATATGTTGTTCACTCCTCAGATGTCAATCAATGAGTAATTACACTGTGTTACAAAAAAAAAAAAAATTGAAAAACTTCTTATCAGACCTAGTGGAGGTTATAGGTCATAAAAAACTAAAAAGAATGGCACATAAAAAATTTTTGATACACCCTCAAAAACTTGACTTAAAGCTCAAAAACCGTTTTTAAGAGGTTCCTGTACATATTACCTTATAACTTGGACATTTTTTATCGGATTTCAAATTTTTATTTTGTATTTAGAAGCTGAAATGTAGCCCTTTACAACCATGTATCATGTATTTTGTTATCATTTAAATTCATGAAGATACAGACCAAAAACTTTCAAAAATTCTGATTTTTCCATCGATTTTGCAACCTTAAGTCTAATTTGTGCCCCTTATCTTATCTAAATTATATTTTTTCTCAACGTACATCGAAAGTTTAGTCATTTTAGCTTTGAATAAAATCGGTTAAAAATTACCTGATTTATTGTACTTTTTGTAATTGCATATGACAGTTTTTTTTCCTTTTTTATTCTTATTCTAGCTATCTCCCTCTAGCTATCTCCCTCTATCTGCAACAATTAAGGGTGTATCAAAAATTTTTTATGTGCCATTCTTTTTAGTTTTTTATGACCTACTGTGTATCAAAAAAGTATTGGCACAGACAAAAAATTTGGAAAAATGCATCTGAAAATGTCTCATTCTACCAAGTTTAGAAAAAAATTTTGATGCAGTTTTAATCATTGCTTTATTGCCTTTCCAATGAAACAAAAAATGTCCCGTTATGTTTCACACAACAGGATTTATAAAGAAAAATAACAAAAAAGTCACGAAAAGACGCCGAAAAAGTTTAGGCACACTTGTGCAAAATAGACATTTTTATTATTTTTTTTTATATTTAATACTTTGTATTGCCACCTTTTGCCTTGATAACGGCTTTTAGTCGCCTAGCCATACTTCTTACTAGCCTTGACGTCTCCTCGGCAGTTACTTTCGCCCATTCCGTGCGTAGGGCATCTTTCAGAGAATCCTTTGATGTAATGCTGTGATGTCTAATTCTACCCTCAAGCAAATGCCAAATATGCTCTATAGGATTAAGATCCGGTGATTGTGGAGGTGTTTTAAGTTGTTTGCAGTGGTATATAAGCCACTCTTGGACAAGATACGATGAATGTTTAGGGTCGTTATCTTGTTGAAACATAAATGTCTTTACATCCAACCCTAACTTTGTGACACTTGGAAGTAAGTTATTTCTTAAAACATTCAGGTATACATGCTTATCCATTGTCTCATCTATAAAGGTGAGATTTCCAACACCAGAAGCTGCCATACACCCCCACACCATAACGCTGCCACCGCCATGCTTCACCGTTTTTATGATGTTGTTTTCTTGCAGCTCTTTATTTGGTTTCCTCCAAATTTTTTGAGCGCCATCTGACCCAAACTGGTTGAACTTGGATTCATCACTGCATACAACGTTGTACCAAAAAGAATCCGCCTGGTTAACATGTAATTTGGCAAACGCCAGCTTTTTTTTTTGTTAGCCTTTGAAATGAAAGGTTTGCGGCGAGGAGTACGGCCATTTTAACCAGCTTTGTGTAACGTATTTCGAATGGTTTGAGGATGGATGTTTTCTTCAAACCTTTCCTCCATTTCATTACATAATTTCACTGCCGAGGTCATTGGGTTTTGAGCGACTGCAGATACTATAATGCGATCCTGACGTGGTGTAAATTTTTTTGGGCGACCACATCTGCCCTTAGGCTCTAATTGCCCAGTATTTATATAGTATTTTATAACGTTTCGAACACTTGAATATGACCTCTGGACTATTATGCCAATTTCGCGATAAGACTTTTGCTCGTTGTAAAGATTAATTACTAATTTACGGATTTCTGCTGGTATTTCTTTGCCACGGCCCATTTTGATGATTCCTTGACAAATTCACAATTGAAATAAACTTGAAACCTTTGTAAACTATGATCGAATGCAATAATTATAAGTAGCAAAACAAACCATAGCAAAGAAAGCAAAGTGATTACTGTTATTTTAGAATAACGGGACTCAAGTCCCAGGTGTGCCTAAACTTTTTCGGCGTCTTTTCGTGACTTTTTTGTTATTTTTCTTTATAAATCCTGTTGTGTGAAACATAACGGGACATTTTTTGTTTCATTGGAAAGGCAATAAAGCAATGATTAAAACTGCATCAAAATTTTTTTCTAAACTTGGTAGAATGAGACATTTTCAGATGCATTTTTCCAAATTTTTTGTCTGTGCCAATACTTTTTTGATACACAGTATAACCTCCACTAGGTCTGATAAGAAGTTTTTTTTCGCTGTGACACAGTGTTATCTATAAAATGCCCATCCATTTTTATAATTCATTTAATCACAAATTGAATGTATATCGAGGAGGTAATATTGTTAATAAATTAATTAATTCACTTCCCATTGAATTACATTTGCCTGGCTATCAATTTTGTGGACCAGGAACCAAACTCAAAACTCGATTAAAGCGGGGCGATCAGGGGATAAATCCACAAGACTCAGCTTGTAGAGAACATGACATAGCATATTCTCAAAACAAAGAGTTGAGTAAACGTCACATAGCCGATTCAATTTTAGCTGATAAAGCGTGGTCGCGTGTCAAAGCTACCGATAGTAGTTTGAGTGAGAAAGCTGCAGCATATTTCGTGACTAATGCTATGAAAGCAAAAACAACTTTCGGTATGGGACTTAAACACAAACCAGCGATAAGAAACAAGAAGAAGAAGAAGACAACGAAAAAGTCAAAGATGCGAAAGAAGTGTGGATTTGCAAATGCAATAAAAATGGTTGGTAAAATTCTGAAAGAGAATTTAGTTATTGATGATGCCATTAAAATTGCACATAAAACAATTCGTCGGATGAAAAATATTAAAATACCACGAGTGATAAGCGTTTCAAAAGTTGGTGGTTTTTTGCCTTTAATACCTATTATATCAGCCCTCGGAGCAGTTGGAAGTCTGGGAGCAGGCGGTTCAGCAATTGCAAAAACAATAAATAGTGTTAAAGCTGCGAGAGAACAACTTGAAGAAAATAAACGACACAATCGCAAGATGGAAGCGATTGCCATTAGAAAAGGAATGTACTTGAAACCGTATAGAAAAGGTTTTGGGATTACGACTTCAACTAACTCAACAAAAAACTTTTAAGTCAGCTACCCAAACAAACAAATGTTGACATTCGGGAAAAAGAATATTCCCTATTTTAGAGGTGTCTTCATGCGCAATTTTTTACCAAAAAGATCAAGGACAAGGGAATGTGGTATTATTAATTTTGATTCTTCCACTGGACCCGGTACGCATTGAGTAGCTTACTCAAAAAATAATAACGATATTAATTATTTCGATAGTTTCGGTAATTTACAACCGTTAAAAGAGGTCGTTCGTTATCTGGGGAAGAATATAAAATATAACTATAAACGAGAACAATACTTTAATACATATAATTGCGGACACTTATGTTAAAAATTTTTAGTTAGCATTCAACCTTTGTCAAAAGTACACGTTTAATACATTAACTAATACATTTATAATGTTTTGGATTTAAAAAAATAAAGCAAAGTATAAATTTTGTGTTTGTCATGCCGCATTAGAATTATTTCAAATAATTCAACCAACACCAATCAAACCGCTCTTAGACATCTATATGAAATGTTTGTTATTAGAAAGAAGGAGAATGAAAAATAATTGCGCGTCCATACACACGCGTGTGTATGTGTCGAGATTTCTAGTATAAAAAGAAGAATATTTTGTACATTCAATTCAGTTGAAATAAAACGAAGAAAAGAATGAGTATGAACATGAGTGAATTAATTAGGAAGTTCAGAAAGCTGACAGCGAATGCTGTGCTACAGCTTTCTGACTTGGAATTGTACAAAACGTACAAAATTTTGGGTAAGTTTTTAAAATAATATAATTTTTATTTATATATTACCACTTTCTCTATTGTATTCCCAGGATGTAATAGGTATCACACCGAGAACTGAATTAAAGTTACCCATCGGGGTTTTACTCCTTCATCGCAAATACTCGGCATTGACGAATGTCGAGTTGGATGGAATGATTGGTTTATGTTTGGCCACTCAAAAACACCTCAATGGTCATCTTTACTTAGACATTATTGGCCCTAATAATGAATTCTATTATTCGAATAGAAATCTGGTTGTAGACTTGAACATCTATAGTGATGAGGAACCGATGTGGGACGATTAGCTGACTAAATAAAATAAAATCAAAATTTACAATAATTTTAAATGAAGAAAAATGAAATAAAAAAAAAATAAAAGAGAAATGGAATAGTTTTTGAAGTAATTTATTTTCGTTAGTTTTTAAAATATAGATACATTCAATTTTATAAATATTGATACATTTATTACAGATTGTGTATACAAATTATGTGCTTTTGACTTAAAATTTAATATTGAAACAAAAAAAAATTTTTTTACTCCCTTAGATTTCTTTCCTTCAACACTTAGGGAATACATCTTCGAGCGAAGGCCTATAAATTCGCTCATAATTTTTCCGTTATTCTCATCCTTCATCATACCCAGAAACTTCTTATTACATTTCCTGATATCGAATATTTCTGCTAATTCATCTGGTATTTCTGAAGTGTCAAATTCTAATTGTATATCATTTTGAACATCTTTGAAAAAATCATCTGTTTTAATTGAATATATAAAAGAGTCTGTATCCATATAATTCAAGCTTAAATTTTCTCTAAATTTTGGTTTCATATATCTATAATGAAAATCATACATCTTAAATTTTGATAACTCTAATACAGCGAACCCTACATACATTCGTTTATTATAACATGTACGCAAACGCTTCATTTGAATGGCATACATATCTTCTGAAAATTGGGCACAACTATGGAAATTAGATTTTGCAATAAGTGCATGCGCCCCCAATTTATTTCTACTTGTGGTTTCCCACGATGTCACTAATTTTATATCCTTTCTCTTATCAGCATTCTCCATGGTTTTACCATAAACTGCGTTATTTAGCAATTTATAGAAATCTTTCTCAAATGCATTTCTCGCTACTGTTCGATGTTGGGTATTTAAATCAATGTAACTTTTAAGCCATGGAAATTTTTTAAATCGTAAAACCCTATGTACTCTTTTCAAAACTAAGCCATTTTCTAAGCATTGTTGCAGAACACGATAATGGCTAATATATTTTTCTTTGTTATCGAGATCTGCAACAAGTTTTTTATACCTCGATGTTCCTATACCCCTATTCCGTGGAGCGAATGGTAAATCGTTGTGCGCATCATGTATTGAAGCAGGATATTCGAGATCAACTTCTAATAAGTAGCCTATTTCAGAGTTTGGGGTAATATTTTGTAATTGGAAAGAATCTATTTCCCCTTCACTAAGCCACTCAAAGCCATCATATGGTAGGTATTGGGACATAGCCCAACCATAAAGCTTGTTAGCATCTAAATACATTAAAAATTCAGATGGTTTGCTAACATCAAAATCTCTCATATACTTGTTGTTGGCTTTGGCATAACGTTTGGAACATTGTACCAAACCACCACGAATACCCGATTGCACAAACATATACATATTGAGGTCTGTTAACAGCTTAAGTTTTATGTTCGTTGACTTAAGCATAGCATCCCACGATAAACCTGGTGCAGTATAATAGTGTGCCACATCAAGTTTATGTACAGTTTTGCATATGGTACGAAAGTTTTGAAATATATCAGACAAGAGAAGTACATCTGTCTTTAAATATAACTCCATGTAGTCACATAATGTTCTGCACTCAAACACTCTCCAAACACTTTGCGCATGATGATAGTCACATATACTACATTCTAGATTAGTGAGATTATTACAAAATTTCTCGCGAGGTGGTAATTCCTCTTCTTGTAGACGTTCAATTGTGTCTACATATTCATAAGGAAAAACACTCTTTCGACGGGCTAAATCAAAATGAGAATCATTGGAGAAAAATTTTCGTGTTGTACATAAACTATCTGGAGATAAATTATTTGCTAATTTATCTAAGCTTGATGCCATAAACCTGAATGAATCTAAAAATCTTACCTCTAAATCAAATTTTTTATTTTCTATTTCTATATATTTCGAAAAAGAAATATACAATTCTTTATTAAGAGGTAAAACTTTTATGTTTCCCTCAATTTTTGATAATTCTCTAACAAACAGATGTGCATCATAGCGTGAAAAATTATGAAAAAAACTGGTATAAAATTCGGTATCTCCAATTTCAAATTGCAAGCGTTATGAGCTGCACCCCTATACCGGCCACTTAGATGACAGTGATCCCTTACTCGATCATTTCTTAATGGTTCTTCACAAATATGACATAATAAAGTTTCATTGAAGTTATTTTGTTCATCTCTAGTGATTGTCATTGGAACAACCCTACTCAAACAATTAGTGTAAATTTGTTTTAAGTCCTCGAACAGAGCTATTAAAAATTGTAGACCAGCATCTGCACCTGTTTTCAAAACAAACTTATCTAGCGTGGGGTCATATGAAGATTTAATATAATATGAAAACGCAATGGGAGTGTGTTGTTTAACCCTTTTTATATTTTCACTAACTATAGAATCAATTGGGGTTAAACAACATTCAAAATCGGCATAAACTACAAAAGGGACATCTAATGTACGCTCACAATTCTTAAATTCTTAAATTGACTTATCTTCATCCGGTAGAATCGTGACAACCTTCCCGCATTCCTTCTTGTGTACTTCATTTCTCCTCTCGTCCTGTGTGTAGGCCAAGCAGGTGTCACAGAAAAAGAGTCTTCTGGTATGGCTTGTTAGTTTCTGAGTGACAAGTCTAAAAAGAAGATGAAGTATAAAATAAATAAAATATGATAACACTTTTTTTTTAATTAAATATATTTACCTTGATAAATTTTTTATATACACAAAATGGGTTTTGTTTTCTTCTTCCAGCAGCAGAAGACTTATGTGGATAGGTTTTCCGCCACTAGAAAGGTATAGTGGACCTATAATACCACCAGCATCCTTATCATAACCGAAGACATTGATACTATCTAGATAGTATCAAATTCTTTTCGCTTATATTCATTCGCGAGTTTCTAATGTTTTGGATGTTGAAGGATGAGCAACGATAAGCATTGCTTACACCTGATCTCAGCGCAGCAATTAGTGCCCATTTGAAGCAATAATCATCAGTATTACGCACATTAATGATGGCTACCTTCGTCTTCTGGTAATAACAACTCCTTACTTGTATTTTTCAATGCATATGTTTTTATTCGGTTCTTAAACCGCTTGCAATGAGTTCAGGATTAATTGATTTGTTTATCTCATCAACATTTACAGGTGGTATAGTTTCTTTGGTGTAGTGCACATTTAGAGGTGCTCTAGTTATTTCATCTACATCGATTCTTTCCATGGGAGAATACTTTTCTATGTACATTTTAAGGTACATTAATGATAGAAAAGTATATCCGTTTTGCTCACTCATTGATTTCATTAGCTCTTCAGAGTGATTTAAAAAAATCACTTGAATATTGCTAACAATTCTAATGAGTGACACCTTGGATTTATGGGACTTAACTAGTAACGCTAGTTCAACAAAATATTTTGCAAAAACTTCAAAATAAATGTTGTAGGCGCTTAATTTTTCAACATTCTCCTCCATTAGAGCTATTATACTCTCGGACTCTTCATTGAAGAACTCCTCTGGCAATGAGGGGTCTTCGCATTTATTTACAAAGCGATATACGTGTCCTATATCTCGCTTTCTTTTCTTCCTTTGGAGACCATCACTCACCATTTTTTTTTTTCATTGGTGTTGAAGAAGTTGATGGTTCGTCCAATATTATTGCCGAATTCAACAATTTTGATGCTGCTGCTGCTCCTGCTGGTGGTGCTGCTGCTGGTGGTGGTGGTGCTGCTGCTGCTGGTGGTGGCCCGTTCATGATTTGTTTTTTTTTCACTTTTTTTTAAGTATGACGAAAATTTAGATTGAACCTTCGTTCACTTCAAGGAACACTTCACAATTGAAGAACAGCTTCAATTTCCACTCACAATTATATGTCCCCATATATTGCGCTGACAGTTTAGTCCACTCAAAGAATGGCATATACATTCTGATAGGATTGATTTGAATTAACATGCGATATTTAAACAATCAAATAGAGAAAGTAAAAAACCGAAATCATAACTATGTTATGTAAACAAACATTTCAATCGCGTTCGAATATGCTGCACTTGAGAAAGACATAAACCAAAATCATTACGCTTATGACAACACACATTCCAATCGGGTTCGAATATGCTGCACTTTAGAAACACATAAACCGAAATCATTACGTTTATGACAACACACATTCCAATCGCGTTCGAATATGCTGCGCTTCAAGTGTAGTCCAACACAAAATGATGTGTTCTGCAAAAGACAGTATGTTCCAAATCAAAATGATGTGATCTGGAACATATTGTCTTTTACAGAACAAATCATATTGTGTTCGTACATACACTTCCCTACTACTCCCACATGTAGAACAATGTTGTTATTAGAAAGAGTTTTTTGTTATTTAACGAATCGCACTGAAATTTATAGTTATTTATGAATTATAAGTTTCTGGTCCATAACCACCAACCATGTAAATTTCATGATCCTGGAATTACCAGGAGGGGTACCTCCCATACAAACCCCCACTGAAATTAATGCTCTTATTAGAAAAAGTTTTTTGTTTTTTAACGTGACAAAACTTATCTAATATATAAAAATCTCGTCTCACAGTGTTAGTGTATGAGCTCCTCCGAAACGGCTCGACTGATTTTTATGACATTTTTTTTATATACAGGATGAGTCAAAACTGGCGGACGTTTTTAAAAAATTCATAAGCTTGCTAAGGATCATTAAAAAAAATTTTTATTTGAATTTTTAGAATCGTTAGGTCAAAGCATTTAAGAATGTCAAGTGTGGAAAACAACATCGGGCATGTGGTGACCCCCACCGGCGATGCAACGCTGAAGCCGTTCCACGAAGTTTGCGTCTACTCTCTCGAGCATTTGCCGGTCGATTCTGGCAGTTTCCTCGCGAATCGCTTCCTTCAATTCCTGGAGGTTTCGATGCTTGTTTGTGTATACACGAGCCTTAAGGTATCCCCACAAGAAAAAATCGTTCAGGTGGAAATGAGCTTCATCACTCACGAACAGAATAAGGTTCTCATGTTGATCTGAGAGTGCTTCCATCTCACGCGCGAACGTCACTCGTTGTTCATAATCCCTTGACTGCAACTCTTGAACAATTGCCAATTTGTAGGGGTGGAAATGCAGTTCATTGTGTAAAATACGCCTTACCGATGGATTACTCAAGCGAAGTTGAGCGGCGTGGTTTCGACCTGGGCTGCGCATGAAACTTGGCGGACCGCCTCAACATTTTCTGGCGTTCGAGCCGTTCGTGGACGTCCTGGGGGACGTCTGTTGCTCAAAACACCTCGGGTGCGAAGTGCTTCCATCGTATTACGCGTGAGTACTCTTTGTGTTCCAATATCCACAGGGCAATGGCGGTGCCTGAAAAACAAATGCTATTACTGGACGAACATAACGGTACCAACCCCCCCACCCGTCGGCCCTTTGTGGGGGAACTACTAGCCATTTCAAAAACTTCCGTCGTTTCTGACTCACCCTGTAGTATGTGGTGAAGCCTGTAAGAGGAATTTTATCGTGCTGCGCTTATGTCAACAAGGGGTAGGGGCGTTCAAAAAGGTGACTAAAATTGAAAATTATCTTTTCTTTTGTAAGCGTATTGCTTGCCCTATTTGGCTAAATTTTCCTTTGTTGTGTTTGCTATAGGCCAATTGGAAGAATGTGAAATAAAATTTTTGGAAAATCCACCGGGAAAATGTGAAATTTCGACTTTTTATATTTAAATCTGATCGGGACCTGCCTTGATCTAACATACGCGCGCCTACCCTACATATCTTATTTCTCTCATCATTACCTGTGTTAAGAGTAAGTAATTTAAATAATGAAAGTAACAAATAAAGTTAAGTTAATATTCATTAACAATACATACAAACATAAGTGTAATATCATATTAAGGTTCACAGGAACACGATCGTTGCGTGGTTTAGAAGTTCTCCGTATCGAAACAATTTTGAATTTCGACTTTGCTTTATACTATGAAAAATTTTTTGACACAAAAACAAGTACGGTAGTGTGGCGATACTACCAGCCCAGACTTTTTATGTGAAACTGTACTTGTTTTTTTTTTTTTGCCAATCACGATAAATAAACTCTTTATATACATACACATATAAATATTATCTATTAAGTTATTCGAAAGTTTTTGGCGATAAAGAATTGATTTGAATTATTTCTATATTAGGATTCGCCGTTAAATATTCAAATCCTCTTCTAACAAAGCATATTAACTTAAATTTTACAAGGAAAGTAGTTCTTGTACTTTTCTTGCATTTGTTTACATTCAATTTTGAACACAAGAACACCTAATGTCGTTTTAAACGTCATATTTCCGCGCGTTTTTTTTGTCGTTATTAAACGACATAGTTCCGCAAGGAAAAAAGCGACATAGCTCCGCCGGTAAAATGTACAGGGCGGAGATATATCGTCGGAGATATGCCGCTATGCCGTGTTGCCCATCTTGTTTCAAACGCCAGGTTGATTTTTCGTCAATGTATCGTAGTATATGCTACAATTTTATTAAGTTGAATAGTTCACTTTCATTTGATTTTGATTCGGGCACTGATTTACTCAGAAAATATCAATTTGATTCGCCCCTTCCCCTTTTATATTGTCACCTTCTCCCTATGAACAGTCACGCTTGTATCCAACTACCTCCCAACAGTCCTCTTGTTCCTGCTACAATTGCCCCTTCAACCGATCATACCTCAAATCCTATGCTCACTGTAATACAGGTATTGCCACCATTATCTGAAGAATCTTCCTCCACGCTTGGACCGCTGTCCAGACCCGCTTTTCCTCCTTCGTTTGGCTCCGTTGTGGACAATAATAGGAACGGTGCCATCAATGCCTCCAAGCGGTACAGACCTGCTTCTCGTCCTTCGTCTAACTCAATTGTAAATTATATTGGGAATGTGGCTACCAATGGTGGTATATCCCCTTCTACATCTGGACATTCATCTGAAGGGTTCATACAGGCCGTTCAACCATCGATGTCACTAACGACCTCTTCAGATCCTTTACTAAGAATGCCATCAGCTATAAGCAATACATTGAATGTGGTTGCATCACCTATCTTGTCGGTAGTGGCTTCTCGGAAACTAATTTTCCTTTCGAGACTTTCTTGCGATGCTACCTTTGACGATATTAATAGGTTTATTGCTTCCGAGTCTAATGTGAAGGTTAGTGTGCAAAAATTAATTTTTTAGCAACCAAGGGATATTTCGTCGTTTAAGATTAGCGTGTCTTTCGATTTGTTCGACGAGTTGTGTAATCCTAAATTCTGGCCTCCAAATATGGTAGTTCATGAATTTAAACCGAAGAATAGGAATAGATCTAGTTCTGTAAAGTTGCCGGTTCATACTTATTTTTCTCCGGCCCCAAGCTCGGCTCCAAAAAACTAGTATCCTGCCTTCAGTATATCTCTATAATATATGAAAACGTTAGAGGTTTACTGTCCAAGCTTAATAATTTGTATAAAGATAGCGTTTTTTTTGTCACTGATATTATTGTTTTTTCTAAAACATGGCATACATCTTATGTTCTCAATCACGAAGTTCTTGGAAATCATTTTGTAATTGTAGACATGATCGCCAGTTGCGTCGGGGTGGCGGTGTTTTTATGCAGTTAAGTCAAATCTTCGTTCCGAAGTTATTTAAATTGTTTTGCCAGCCGGCATTGAGTTTATTAGCGCCAAAGTAGTCCTTCCCCATGTCTCGATTTTTGTTACGTGCTCATATACTCCTCCAGGTTCGAGTTTAGATATTTATATGCATCATTTTGATGCTATCATGTCTGTGTTAAAACTTATCCGCAATCGCGATATCTTGGTTGTGCTTGGCAATTTTAATTTGCTTACTATTTCTTGGTCCTTTTTCGGACCTTCGAGTTACCTTGTTCCGTCGAGACACCATGTTTTCGCCGATAGTCTGATCGACTTTCCTCTTTTCCAAATGAATTCTGTAATAAATCACCTTCATAGGTTATTAGATTCAGTTTGGACTAGCGATAGCACCGTCACGGTGGTCTCTAAAACCCTTCCATTATCCTTTCCGGATGACCCATATCACCCATCCTTATAAATTTCTCTTGGTCTTACGTATTATGATTCTGTAAAGAAAGCACCTCTTCCTCAGCGGCATCTTTGTTTTCGTAAAGGATATTTTTACACTTAATTCTTTGCTCGCGCAGACTGATTGGCCCTTTTTATACAGGTGTTCTGATATGTCCGTTGCCAAGTTCTTTGCTAAGTTCTTTTATGATACATTATATTCTGCCTTTGTTAAATTCATTGCTCTTATGAATGCACCTAAAGGAACATACAAACCACCTTTGTTTACAACTTTGTTACTGCTAAACGTAAATCCGTATTATATCCTTCCTCGTTTTTCTTATAGTGGCTTTACAGAGAGCTAAGATTCGAATCTATGAAGATGCGACTATTGATTCGAGTTCCATTTGACAACAACAACAGGGACAAACCCAAAATTAAGGGGTTGTTGTTGTAGATGTGATTCGTTTGAATGATACTTATCTCAAATTGATATGTTTAGATTCGGTTTTTTCGTATGGTCAGTCTTAACAGTGTTGGGCAATTTTTCCATGTAAGTTGGTAGCATTTTCATAATTTTGTCGTTTTTTGTGATTGTCATGTATCTTTTTCTTCGTTTTTTTTACGCGCCACACATAAAACAGACGATCATGGATCCAAACGCACGTAAGTAAATTTTATATGGTTTATTTTAGTAAAAAAAAAATGGTTTCTGTGGAACGGAGAAAACACAAAAATATTCCTCGATGTGTGGGAAAACAATTTGGAGGAGTTGCGTGGACCGGGAAAAAGGATGGCGGAGCAATTAAAAACATTCAACGTTGCAGTATCGTGATCGGAAATAAAAAATAAGATAAACAATTTAACGAGGAAATAATTTCAGTAAATAATGTTTTATATTATTGTTGAGAATGTAAAAATATTTCAGTTGTGAAAAAGACAAAGTTGTCCCGTCGGGTGGAACGACTTCAACTTGGGAGTATTTCCAAGGGATCCACAGCATTTTGGGAGGATACATTATGTACAATTTGGGTGATGTCGTATACGAAACAACTGGTAAATATCGTACTGATTAATTACATATGTTTAATCAAGAAGTTTTAATTGCAGATTTAACCGAGTTTCTTGAAGAAAATGATGAGTATACATGTATGCCGGTATCAAGTCGGTCAGCAACACTATCAAGGAACAAGAAGCGGGCCAATAGGGAAGACGCAATAGAGAGAATGATCAGACTTACTGAAGAGAGCAATAAGTCAACGAAAGAGATGTGCATGTGCAACTATCTCGATGAGCTGACGAAAAACGCCAATATTTTTTAATTAAGTTTTTAGTTTTAAGGTTTCTACTATGTAGTACAAGAAGTACGCTATATTTTTTAATTTTGTTTTCTAGTTTTAAGGTTTTTATTATGTAGTATGAGGAGTATGCTAATTTTTTAATTACGTTTTTTAGTTTTAAGGTTTTTTTTATGTAGGAGTATGCTATATTTTTTAATTACTTTTTTTAATTTTAAGGTTTCTGTTATGTAGTATAGGAGTATACTATATATTTTTTAATTTTGTTTTTTGGTTTTTATTATGTAGTACAAGGATATAAGGAGTACGCTATAATTTTTAATTTTGTTTTTTATTTTATAGTTTTTATTAGTTTAAGTTTTTAAAATAAGATGAGATGTTAAAAAGTATTGATATTGAAGGTTTCATTTTTATGCTACATTTTCGGAGAGATGTTGGAAAATTGCTCTGGATATTTCTTTAACTGATGTTTCGTTATCGCCCACAACATACCTTATATCTGGTTGTGGCTTGCCTTCCATGTTGGTTTCTCAATTTTTATTAATGCTATTATTTGTAGTGTTTAAAAAATTATGTAAAATACAGCAACATAGTATTTATAATGGTCGACGATTTCTCCAACGTATTGTTCATACCCTTGTCAAGTCGGCACAACATTGCTTTCAAACGTCCAAATGCATTCTCGACTACTCGCCGTGATTTGGAAAGAGAGTAGTCAAAATTCTTTTGTTCTTCCGTTGCATTTACTGAAAATGGGTATGGTTTCATAACCCTTCTTGAAAAGCGAAATGCTGAATCTCCAATCAGCAAAACTGGCACATTAGTTCCACAAAGCAATTTCGCTTTTTTTTTCAAATAAGTCTGAAGAATCCACTAGCGTCTTCATCCGCGACTGATAATATATTTGCGAGTCGAGGCATCGCCCGGGACTACACACGCTAACATAATGAAATCCGTAACTAAAATTGGTTGTATGAGTGTCGTTTGCATTTGGCTCCTATTAAAAACATACCGGTAATCTACTAGAGCAGAGTACAACAGAATACCACCCCCTATAGTTGTAGTAGTCAACGGTATCACTTCCTTGTGGCTTAACTTCAATTTGACATCCATCTTAATGAAAAATATCATATTCTTGTCTGCTATGAAATATTATTTTTACATACCAATTGCTCCGAAACACTCGGGGAAACCAAGAACTTCAAATCATTTCACACCGGTGACAGGTGGTGCTGGTTTTTTTATTACTTCCGGCAAACTTCGTGGAGAATTATGCCAGCCAATGAACTTGAAACACCGAACAGTCCACCCATTACTCGGTATTCCGCTGACAAGGCCAAACTATACAGTTCAATGGCAACTCTTTCATCCACTGGAATAGTCCTTCCGAAATTGGTGGATACCTTGCATCTGCCCCACCAACATATTGAACGTGGCTCTGTCCATTCGAAAGCTCTCTTTGAATAATTCTGGTGTAACTTCCTTAATGTCCTTGTGCCAAAATGTTCCATGTCGTTTCTACAATTCCACAGACACATTTAATAATATGAACAAATTTTGTTTAGCAAAAAGTTAACTTACAATAGTCCAAATGCTCCGTGGAACACCACGACCGCGTCTATTCAAGTTATTCTATATTACATTGGTAATATCATCTTCTGCTTCGTATAAAATCATTTAATTTGTATTAAAGCGTAGCAACATGCTTGCAATTAATAATAAGTATTTCATCATTATTCATTTTTACATAAATTTTTTTCTTTTACGATCACTTAATTCAACCAATTTTTTCTTTGTATGCATAATTAAAACAAACAACAGCTGTTCGTGATACAAAACCGAATTATCGTGATACGAGCCACTGTAAAGCCACTATTAGATGAACTGCATGCAGCTGATGACCCTGGAATATCTGACTTATTTGCAAAGTTTTTCCAAACGACTTCATCAACTTTTTCGGGCCCTTATCATGTTAGCATAATTAACAATTTTAGAAACCCTGAATTTGATGATGTTAATATTCTCCATAATCTTAGATCCCTAAATTTTCTTATTCTCCTGGCCCTGATAATGTCCCTAGTTGTGTCCTTATACGGTGTGCAAGTTCCTTGTATAAGCCTTTAGCTAAACTTTGTCTGCTACGAGTATCCCTAAGTTGTTCGAAAGATCCTCATAATGAATATGGAACATTTCTGTAAGGCAATCATTTCTCCAATACAGCATGGACTTGTGAAATGTAGCTCCGCACCACTAGCCTCCTTCAGTTTACTTCGTTAGTTAATCGAGGTTTCAACAATAAACCACAAACTGATGTCATTTATACTGACTTTACTAAAGCCTTTGACTCTGTTAATCATGACCTTCTTTTGTATAAGCTTAAAACAGGGTGTACCAAAATTTCGTTTAAATTTGATTCGGTAGCTACGACGAGCAGCGACGGCGAGGTGGGGCGGAGGGGTGACGAAGCGCAAGAGCGGCCAATGGGAATTCAGTACCATGGCGTCGTTCAGCGATAAACAACTTGCGTTCTGTGTACGCGAGTACTACCGCAACAACGATTTTTTTACTATAGCGCAATGAAAATTTTGCGCTCATTACAACATACGGCGTAAAAATGAAGCTCCATCGATTCAATTAATTAGAAAATGGGTACAGAAGTTCGAGGAGACAGGTTCAACAATGAATCAACCACGATCCGGCCGACCAAGAACATCAAGAGATCCCGAAAACATCGAGTGTGTAAGAGCGTCTATTCGTGAAGATCCTGGACTCTCTACACGGAAGCGGGCTAACGCCTTAGGTGTGCCCAGAACATCTTTGCTTCGTATTCTTCACAAAGAATTACTTTTACATCCGTACAAAATCCAAATGGTACAGGTATTAAATCCTTAAGATCATGCTTACAGGCTCCAATTTGCAACCGAAATGTTACAGAGGTTCACCTGCTTTAAGATCATTTCTTTTCTCAAACGAGACACACTTTCATTTAAATGGACATGTGAATAGACAAAATCGCCGGTATTGGAGTGACACTAATCCTAAATTGTAGCATCAAAAACTTCTGCATTCACCCAAAGTCTCTGTATGGGCAGCTTTGTCTGCAAGAAGCATTATTGGTCCATACTTTTTTGAAGATCGCCGAGGAAATGCTGTTACAGTGAATACAGAGCTGTATGTTGTCATGCTACAGAATTTTTTTTCGCCAGCGCTACAGGATTTCGATGGTGTTAATCAGCGATCGTGGTTTCAGCAAGATGAGGCAACATGCCATGCTTCCAACAACTCATGAAGTGCTGTTCGCGAAATTTTTGGACAAAAAGTGATATCCAAAAGAGGTGCCATTAACTGGCCCCCTCGTAGTCCGGACTTATCCCCAATGGACTTCTTTCTTTAGGGATACCTTAAAAGTAAAATTTTCAATAGCAACCCAGTGTCCCTAGAGGAATTAAAGGAAAATATTCGAGAGAAAATGCAAAACATTTCACGAAACACTTGTGAGGCCGTCATTGAAAATGTCCGCTCCAGATTGCAGCAGTGTCAAAATAGTCAAGGATCACATATGGATGATGTCATTTTTAAAAAATAAAATCCCTATTTATGTACTTTTATAATAAACAAACAGTTTTTATCTCTCATAACGAGTTTCTTTTAAATTACCGTTTGAAATGTAAACGAACTTTTGGTCCACCCTGTACTATGGGCTTTCCATATAATTATCTAAATTGGATTAAATTTTACTCAAAAAATTGTTCTCAAAGAGTGTTGTTTAGGTTTTCTCTTTCAGAAATAGTCCAAGTTACTTCCGGGGTTCCTCAAGGTAGTCATCTTGGACCACTTCTTTTTAATCTGTTTATTAATGATCTGCCTCTCTCCATCTTACATTTTCGTGTTCAAGAGGATCTTGATTCTTTATATTATTGGTGCTTAACAAATTATTTATATCTAAATATTTCTAAATGTAAGTTCATGATTGATAACGTCCAACTCGAGCGTGTCTCTACGTTTAATGACCTTGGTGTCCTATTTGATCCTAAGCTGTGTTTTAACCAGCATATTTCTCCCGTTGTACGTAAGGCGAAGGGTTTCATTAAACGTTGGTCAATTGAATTTAATGACCCTTATACCACAAAAGATTTTTTTGTACCTCTTGTGCGTCCACTTCTCGAGTATTACTCTTACATTTAGTCACCGCAATATATAAAGATCGAATTGAATCTGTGCAGAAATAATTCCTTCTGTTTGCACTCCGTTGCCTAAACTGGAATCCTAATTCCCGTTTGCCATCTTACTCTGATAGGCTTCTTCTTATCAGTCTACCATCTTTGGCGCATCGCAGGATAGCTCTAGAGATTAACTTTCTTCATAAGTTCTTAGCCGGAGAAATTGACTCTCCTGAGCTATCACATCAGTTGAACTTTTCTATCCCTAGTCATCCTACTAGAAAATTTGTCCCTTTAGATAGATGCATTACTAACTATGCCCTACACAATCCTTTTCGAGTTTTATACACGTTTTATAAGTTTTATCACGTTCTCTCGCCTGTTACAATTTCAATTGTTCAGTGAGATTAAACATTGCAACTTGTGTTACAGTGAAAAATAAAAACATCTTTTACAAATAAATTACGTGAATATTACCAAAAAAAGTAAGTATTTATTATAATTAATGCTGTTTATTGTGATGTTAATAAAAAAAATTAGATTATTGTGTTGTGTTACAAACATTTGTTGTGCATAGAAAAAACACCTCGATTTTTTTAATGATAGAAACAAAGTACTGCGACTGTTTTCTTTGCTTTGTTTTGATTTCCACCATCACTAGAAATAAATAATATTTTTTTTTTTTTAAAGGAACCTAGACTTCTGCAACCGAAGTTTCACTAGTATTTAGAACTCTTTCCCATATGAAAGCTTCCTAAGCCAATTATTAAATATGGTAAATGCGTCTTGGAGTGTTTTAATCAAGATATGCAATAACGAAAAATGGGATTTTAATGATGACAATAAAAAAATTTTATATGGAAACTTATTTTTTGACTTGAGAGAAGCCAATTGCTTCTACTCGATTAGAGTGAATAACTCATAAAGGGTGTTTTTGGAACGAAGTTCTTTTACGCGGCTTACTGGAATTGCAAAAGATGGTATAAACGAAAAAACATTATGCTGTGGGACTTTTTTGTGTGTGTTATGCGTGCATTTTTGATAATTTTTGTATGTGTGCGTGCATTATTTCAATTTTTGTGGTTTTATGAATGGTTCATTCTTATTTTTGTCCGTGTGTGTGTGCATTATACCCATGGTGTAAGAAATAGAGGTGGCGCCATTAGTTTACAGTTATGTGTCGTTCCCAATTTTTGACGTCATTTGCACATCAGTGTATAGAACGCTGAAATAATGCATTTAGTGTTGAACGTAATTTCAAAATGCATTGAAAATTGAAGAATTTGAAGAATTTTCATAGCACTGCTTCTTCAATGTTAAATCTACCGGTTCTTTACATTATAAAACAGGTAAGTGGCTAGCCCACACCATTGTACGTTGGACAATTGGTTATAGATTAGATATATGTATTGATGAAGTTTTTGTCTGCGTATCGGGTTATTTCTTCTTTTGGGCGTGTAAATCATAATTAAAAAAAAAATCTTACGTTCTATTACTTATTTGTTACGTTTAAAATAAAAACTTGAATTACTATAGAAAAAAGAACTTCGTTTCGCCCTTGTGTCCCACGACACCTCTCTGACTCTTTTATAGAGTAACGCAACTTTAAATTAAAATAAAACTAAGAAAAATCTTTTAAATATCAATTTAACTGGTTTTATTGGATAGATAATTTTATGACATTAATGTTTGAATATGATTTCGGCCATGTGGCCACCACGGCGTACAAGGCGCAATCTGGAAGTTTAATTTTCACACTTTTTTCGCAGCAGCCGCCATATTTTTCGAATGTGGATTTCCAGGTGTTCAATTGTCTCTGATTTATCGGCTTTACATAACCCCAAAGTCAATAATCCAATGGGGTAAAATCACACGATCTTGTTGGCCAATTAATAGGACCATTATCGTTCACCGTTGACAGTAACATTCTGGCCATCATCGTTTTGGAAGATATGTGGACCATGACTCCGCCGGCCATAAAGAGCACCAAACAATAATTTTCTATTGATGTAAAAGCTTGTGGATTATCTTCACTTCAATTGCAACAATTTTGCTTTGGCAAATTGGCCGAATTGGCGGTGCATACGATGGTCGTTTGGCTTTATTTGCTGCACAAGTTGAATCTTAAAAGCTTTTAAGCCAACATTCTTTCGGTAAACGGCGACGAATTGATTGATTTGGGTCTTCTTCAATGCTTTGCTGTACAGCAACTACAGCTTGTTCGGTGCGCACTGTTCGGCGACTTACGGGATGCACATTACCATTAAGAGTAAACGTGGTGCGAAAACGATCGATAGTTATTCAAATAAGCCGCTCTGATGGGCGATTATGATTACCATAAAATTGACGAAATACACAATAAGTTTGAAGAACAGAACCATTATTTTGATAAAAAATTGCAACAATTTGCAAGCGTTGCTCTGGTGTAAATCTATCCATGATGAAATGCCAAACCAAACTAAACAAAAAGCAACTATCAGCTGTTAAATCGGTTGTCAAATAAAGCAGTGTTGCCAACTCAAAGCTGTGAACTTCTAAAAAAAAAACAGCCTTTATTGTATATATACAATTTTTGACATCAAAAGTGACAGTCTTTATAGCCGTCTTATTGATGACTTTTTTCACATATACCATCGACTCCACCCTTGTTAGTATAATTTGTTCGCAAAATAAAATTTATGATCCCAGAATTTAATTGAACAAATTTCTGGCAAAATATGTCATTTTTTTATGCACATACGGACATTTTGATTCCACTCATTCATTAATAGATAAAATATGACCTACACCGAACCTTTTAACGTGGTTGCGAGCGGAAGTATTGACATGGACAGTAGTAACCATAAAGAAGGCTATCATTGGCTATGCTAAAGATGTAATACTCTTCACGCTCCTCCGGGTTGCATCCAACCCTCCTTTCTTAGCACTTTTAAATTCTATTTTTTCTAATAAGAACATTAATTTAACTGGGGTTTGTATGGAAGGTACCCCTCCTGGTAACCCTAGGATCATGGTTAATGAATATGAATCAGAAACTTATATTGTCCAAAATTTCAATTCGATACGTCAAAAAACAAACAAGTTTTTCTAATAAGAACATTAATTTAAATGGGGTTTGTATGGGAGGTACCCCCCTTAGTGGTCCGATTTGGCTGATTCCGACAAATGTGCAGAGTCCAATGTGCAAAATTTCAGCTCTCTAGTTCAAAAACTGAGGGACTAGTTTTGATACAGAAGGACGGATGGACATGGCTTAATCAACTCGTCTCATCGAGCTGATCACAAATATATATACTTTATGTGGTCTACGATGTCTCCTTCTGTGTGTTTCAAACTTCAAGACAAACTTATAATACTATTCACTCCCGTGAAGAGTATAAAAACAAGGAATTTATAGGTATTGTAATAAAAAATTTTTGCATTAACTACCATTAATAAGCATTTGTTACATTTGCAGAAATCATTCTATGACGCAAAATGAGTGAGCAGCAATTGCACTTAATTGCAAAAGTCGATACGCTCACGGTGGAAACCATTTCCGTACAAAATGAAGTGGCTTTCATAAAGGCAAAAGTGTGTGGGGAGCTCAATCCACCACGGGAGCATTTGCCGGTGGAGCCGTAAACGACGTTGGACGAACTTAGCAACTTTGAAAATACAAGGATGAAGCCTCATAGCGGCAAGAATTTATTGCTCGAATAAATAATGTGTTATAACAAACTATTTCATTTACATTTATTTAGGTGATAGAGCTTATGGAAGACTTATGACAAGTTCATAATAGCCATTTCACACTGAGAATCCAATTTACATTTCTCGAATGCTGCCTAGAATGCTACAATTGCTGGGTAATTGTTGCCTTGTTTTTAGATCATTTTCGATTTTCGTTCTCTTTTGTTTGTTACGCGCCAAAATTTTTTAAAAGATTTTAATAAAATAAGTATCAGGAATGAAAAAGGAAACTGCAAGAACTATTTGCATACATTGCAGAATGTTCTAAATCACGTATTTTTCACAATTCTTTTGTTTTAATTTAGCCACAGTTCCACGTGTGTGTATAACCAAAATAGAAAACAGCTGTTCCGAAAATGCGATGTGAACACTTTCTGTGAATGCGGATGCTCAGTGTGAAAACACTATAAGACAATCTTGGCGGCACCTTATAACGGACGATTTTGCTAAGCAATGTTGTTGGCGAGGCACTGACAACAAGAAATGTGTCAGGGGCTAAGGAACAACGTCGGGAATCGGAATTAAGTTTTCATTGGTAAAATATATATTTAGTAGCGTTTTCACACCAAGAATATAGCTGCTTTTTCTGTAAGCAGTTTCGAAATTCTACAACAGCAAATTTTTAAATTTCAGTGTTGCTTTGGTGCAGGTTTTGTTCAGCTGTCAAATAGTTTTTTCACACCGAGCGTGAATCGATTCTATCTTGAATCGACCATTGAATCGGACAACTACAAGGAAAAAAGACAGTTGTTGTTGTAAAATGTGAATCAATTCAGGTAGATTCAACAATGGAATCAGCTGTGAATTGAAACAGGGCTGGCAAATTTCAGAGTGTTGGTAAATATTCGGTTAGGAACTGTCATTACGTGACAAAATCCTTCGGCAAAGGGTCTCTCCGTATTCTTCCAAACACTGCTGCAGCATAGCGCTCAATTCAAAATTTTTTTTGACGCAAACTCACCCTACCACTCATATAAACTCAAGCAGCTATGAGCTTACAGAGTGGTAATTAGAGGATTTCACCACACCACTCCGTCTAATCTTATTGAAGCTGCACTTACTACACTTGGTCACAAAGTACGAAATGTGCACAATCCAAAAAGCAGAAACAACTCTGGTCCTTTGAACCTATTCTTAATCGAACTGGAACCGTCGCATAATAGTAAAACCATCTATGATGTTAAACTTCTATATCGACAAGTGATCACTGTTGAGCCCCCTCGTAGGTTCAATGACATACCGCAATGCCATCGCTGCCAGGAATTCGGCCACACAAAGCACTACAGCCGAAAAATCTTTCGATGTGTCAAGTGTTGAGGGAGTCACTCCCCTTCTTCATGCCAAAAATCTCCTGATCTCCCTGCCAAATGTGTCCACTGCAATGAGTCTCATACTGCAAACTATAAAGGCTGCTTTGTCTACCCAGAATTGGTTGCCCGGAGATCAATAAATCAGCCGAAATCACGTCATCAGCGTACTCAAAAAACAGTACAACACATGCTAACTTTTCCTACGCAGACGCAACCAGAAACGGCCCTACTGCTCAGCCCAAAAACCAAATTCCTCGCAAATATGATCAACCATGTGAATTCAATATTCAGTTTCAACAAGATTTGCTCTCTGCTCTCGATGAACGCTTCGGGTCTATCCTAGCTAGAATCGAGTATATGTTGGAATCCCAAACCAAAATGTTGGAAATCTTGACGTCATTTGTCTCTTAACAATGCAGCAAATAGTTCTTCGCATTGGCATCTGGAATGACAATGGCTTAGGCAATCACACAAACAAACTTCGCCTTTTTACTTTGAACCACAAAATAGACATCATGCTCATAAGCGAGACCCACCCATGCTGTTGAACTGTTTGCTCGTTGTTTATACGCTGCAGCTGCCCTTGCATCCACCAACCGGCCCCTTGTGCCCTCCGCTTCTTCCCAGCCTCCTTTAAAAGCTCCCACCCTGGATCTGGTAAGATACAAAAAGAGCCTCCGTCGAAGATATATGCGTACACGCAATATCTTGGATAAAGCTGCCTGGCACAGAACTGAGCTCCAATTAAAACTCCATCTCGCCGAGGAAAGATCTCGTTATTTCGATGATCTATTACAAAATGCTGATCTAAGTAAATCCCCAGGCTTCAACCTGTGGAGAGCCACACGTTGTATCAAACAGCAACCATTACGTTTTGCACCCCTTCTAGACACGAACAACCTCTGGTGACGTTCTGACTTTGATAAAGCTACAACTTTTGCAAATGAGCTCTCCCGGAGATTCACACCTCATCAGCTTGCAGCTCCTGTTGATGTCGCCCGCACCTTGTCTCGCTTGCAAGACTCTAATGTGTCCCCCAGTCATATTAAACCGGTTTCGCCAAGTGTGGTGTATCGACAAATCAAAGTAATCAAATTGAAGAAAACTCCAGGGTAAGATGGCACTGACGGCAGAGTGGCAAAGGTCCTCCCCCATAAGGGTGGTGTTACTTTTCAATGCGATGTTTCGACTAGGTCATTTTCAGCGTGCTGCAATAGAATGATCCTGAAACCTGGCAAGCCGGAGAACCACGCCTCGTCCGATAAGCTTGCTGCCTGTGTTCTCCAAAATATTTGAAAGAATATTTTTAGGTATATTACGAGTTGTATTGGGCCTTCAGAATGTAATTCCAAATCATCAATTTGGTTTTAGGGAACACCATAGTACACCGGAGCAAGTTCACCGAGTTGTGCACCACATTCTATCTGCACTTGAGGGCAAGCAATACTGCGTTGGCGCTTTTCTAGATATCGAACAAGCTTTGACCGTGTCTGGCTTCAAGTGCTTTATAAGTTAAAAGACATCCTACCGACTGTTCTTTTCAAAGTTATAGAATCTTTCTTGGCTAATAGAATTTTCTATGTCAAATATAGAGATACTAAGTCGTCAATCAGACCTATACAGGCTGGTGTTCCCCAAGGCAGTGTATTAGCTCCTGTTCTTTTCACCATCTTTACAGCAGATATGCAGCAACCTACTTCCAATTCCACCATCTTAGCCACTTACGCAGATGACACTGCAGTTCTCTGTTCTGACAAATCGCCGACTGAAGCCGCTTCAAACCTACAGTCATACTTGAATCGTTTGGAAGCCTGGTTCACAAGATGGAATATCAAGGTGAGCTCAAGTAAGTCACAACTGTGTTCTTTCACCCTCAGAAGGAGTGATATACCTCCGGTAACTTTTAGTGGCCTGGCGATACCACAGTCTTCAGTTGTGAAATACTTGGGCTTTCACCTAGATAAACGTCTAACTTGGAAATATTATATTACCACTACTGCTCGTTCCTGTTCCTACAAAATGAAAAAATTGAACTGGCTTCTGTGCAAAAAGAACAAACTTAGTTTGGAAAATAAGCTTTTATTATACAAGCAAATCGTTGCTCCTTCCTGGAAATATGGTATATAGCTATGGGGTACATCCCGCCCTTCAAATCGCAGGAAAATTCAAGTCCTTGAAAACAAAGCGTCACTCATAAGGACGATGATTCAAAGGCGGTTAAAAAAGATTCACCCGAACGACTTACCAACACTCAATTGACAAATTACTCCACTTTTCCATAAATTGAATTTATATCAATCTCTGTAATTGTCAATAGTTTTCTTACCAATATTTTATAGCTTAAGCGGTTCAATGGTCTTAATAAATAAAATTTAAAAAAAAAGGAACTGTCATTTTCGACAGACTTCCGCTCCTTTTTCTTTCAAACCAAAACAAAAAACACCTGATCATGGCACATTTTTAAGTAAAATTTAAATTATTTTTTTAAAAAAAGATTTCAATAAAAGAAGTAATAGGAATGAAAAATGGAGCAAGATCTATTTGCATATATTGCAAAATATTCTAAATCAAGTATTTTTCACAAATTTTTAATTTGAACTTAGCCAACATGCTCGCAAAATTTCACGTGTGTGTATAACCAAAACAAAGAACAGATGTTCATGATCCAGAATCGCCGGTGTGAACGCAAAATCGATTCACAATGAATCAGTTTGGTGTGAAAACATTAATAGCCCTGTCACACCAAGAAAAAAGCTGCTTTTTCTGTAAGCAGCTTCAAAATTCTACAACAGGCAAATTTTCAAATTTTAGGGTTGCTTTGGTTTAGCTTATGTTCAGCTTCCAAAGAAATAGCTAATAGCCGTTTTAGACAGGGCGATGATGCGAGTCTCTCATGATGCGACCAATGACTCGCATCACAATCGACAACAACCACAAGGAAAATGACGTCATTCAGGGGTTGTTGTTGTAGTATGTGATGCGAGTCTGTGTCGCATCATGCATTGATGCGTCTTTGATGCACACCAGGGCTGGGAAATGTCTGATAGTGTGGCCAAGATTTTTGCCATTTCCGGTTAGATATTGGCAGTCTTCTTCTCTTTTTGTGTTTTAAATTTGTATTTAAACGTACCAGCGTGCTTGCAATTATTAATAATTCTTTTAAATAACATATTTTCCATTTTGAAAATGTTTTTTTATTATTTTTCTTATTTACTGTCTCTCAATTCAACAAACGTTCTCTTCTTCTTATGCACATTCAAAACAAAAAACAGTTATAAATGATACGAAATGGCTTGTCTTAACACCAAAGCGTATCATCGTGATGCAGGGCCTGTCTAAATCGACTATTAGTTGAAGCTAACCAGGGCTGAGAAAATTCTGCCAGTGTGACCAAGTTTTTGTTAGTGTTTCCAAGTTTTTTTTGTCTTTTTCCGCATGTGGCTGATGACCGCACATAACATTTTTAAGTGATATGAAAATTGTTAATTTATTTTAATGAAATAAGTAACAAAAATGAAAAAGGGAGCTGCAAAGACTATATGCATATATCGCAAAATGTTCTAAGTTTGTATTTCTCAATAATTTTCACTTTTAATTTTTTGAACGTTCGCGCAAAGTTCCATGTGTGTGTATAAAGATAACAAAAACCAGCTGTTCATTTAAAGTGAAAGTGGTGTGTGAACGGCAGCTTCAAAATGTATCGCTTTTGCTTGGTGTGAATTGCTTATATAATACGTTGTTCGTTCCAAAACTACGTGTTTTCTTCACAGTTTTAAACTAAAATTTAACTTGGAAATTGCTGACATTGACAAAACAGCGCAGTTGTTCTTCCAATATGCGCAGGATAGACTAAGAAAGAGTAAAGTCACTGGCAAACGCCAGAAAGTGTAATTAGTTATATTACAATTTTGTTTTTATATTCTAAAGTTATATTAAGTTAAAAATGAATAAAGGCCCTGAAATATTTTATGTTCTTTCAATTTTGAATTTTTCGTTGTTTTCCTTTTAAGGGTTCCGTACCCAACGGGTGGTAATGCGACCCTATTACTAAGCTTCCGCCGTCCGTCCGTCCGACTCCGCAGTATCTCATGAACCATAATAGACATTTGAAATTTTCACAGAATGTGTTTTTTTTATTTTCAGGATAGCAACAAATACTAAAACTAAAATAAAGTTACAAAATTAAAGGGGTCCCCATACAAGAAACGTGTGCTCCAATATGCACTGCGCATAGTTTTAGACGCTTTATTTTTTATTTCGTTTCATATTTTGGTAATTTTTATTTGGAATTATAATTTTGGTTGTATGATTATTTCACTGTATTATTTATTTCGTTTCATAATTTGGTAATTTTTTTTTTTTTGAAGTATACTTTTAGCCTGTATGATTATTTCACTTTTGCTTTTCGTATTTTTCATAATGTTGATATGCAGTATGAATACTGATTTTACCCTAAACATAAGTCAAATCAATCAACAATTTAATATTTGGAGCATTGAGCTTTTTGTCAATTTCATAATAAATGCATATTCATTGTGTTTGGAATTGCTCGAGTATTGAGTTTTTGAATACATAATTTATTTTTGTGGCAAAACATCTTGTACGATGGTACGAAACCCTCCGTGTGCAAGTCCGACTCACACTTGGCTGATTTATTTTTAAGTTAATGAATAATATTTTTTTATTTTGTATTTTTATGAAAAGGTTAAGCCGTTTCTGAGATTAGCGTGCACAGACAGGAAAAGTCTTACGATTCTATACAAAAGTTTACACAAGCAACAAAGAAGCAAGTGCACTGTCAGCATAACTAATGTAAATAAGTTCAAAGCTTCGAATTGTTGCTTGGGACGAACGACGAAACATAATACTTTGCACAAATAAACAACGTGCACAATTTGTGGATACCAGCTAGTGATATCGCCAACGACAAGAATTAGGAGTCAGCGAATTACTAGCGGCATCGATAGGGAAACGTAGGTTTAGTGTTAAGCAAAAAGAATTATAACAGATAGTCTTTAAGAGAACTCATTACTGGTCACTTGACCAATTGCAAAAAATAATGAATAAAAAGTTTAATAAAAAATTAATTGGCGTCTAACGTGGGGTAAGCATAAAATAATAGTTGTTAATCCAAGTGAATAAGTAATTTAAAAAATAAAACTGCGATTCCCACACCCTACATTTGTTATATATAAAAACTAATTTTATACAACTTATAACTCAATAAATTGAAAAACTACGATTCCCAACACCCCTCTAGCTTTATAATATAAAAGCGAAAACAATAATCCCAGAAATAAAGAGAGAATCTATTAACAAATGGTGAAAACATAAAATAAAAAAACTAAAAAGAATATAGTTTCAACACCAACAAAAGAAGAAACCAACAGCAGACCGGCCGGAACCCACGATAAGACACTAGAGTACGATTTCACTCTAGGCAGCTAGGACAACAAACAGAAGCAACAGCAGACAAATCAACCAACCGAAGCAGAGCCAAGAAGACATCATTCAGGAGTAGAATCTAATAACCATCGTAGTTAAGGCGTTTCCACAGAACATGTAAGTTATTGTTTTTGATTCTTTTGATTCTTTAAAAGAAAAGTGCTTGAATAAAAGTAAAATAAACAGAAAAAAAAAATAAGATATATTGAAACTTGAGTGAAATTTTATCGATTTTTGTAGAGTAAGAATACTCGATGAGTGACATCGAAGAGGACGTTGAAGATTTAGAAAAAGAATCAATATTATTAGTATAAAGGAGTTAGGCGGTATCAAGAAGAAACGAAATCAAGAAGCGAACTATCTAGGGGTTATCCTTGATAAAAAGCTAACGTGGAACCAACATCTAAATAAAGTTACAAAAAAGGCTACAAGGGCATTCTTTGCTTGCACTAGACTTTTTGATAAAACCTGGGGTCTAAAT
This sequence comes from Amiota communis, assembly GCA_037043315.1. Taxonomy (NCBI): domain Eukaryota; kingdom Metazoa; phylum Arthropoda; class Insecta; order Diptera; family Drosophilidae; genus Amiota; species Amiota communis. The sequence continues at coordinate 60,779 of JBAMAV010001584.1, forward strand.
CCCAAAATGACCTATTGGACATTCACTACGGTCAATAGACCAATAGTCACGTATGCTTCCATTGCATGGTGGCCTAAAGTCAAACAAAGGCATGCAGTAAATATACTAAGTAAACTGCATCGACTTGTTTGTGTCAGTATAACAGGGGCTATGAAAACGTGTCCCACTGACGCACTAGGGGTGCTCTTATACATCCCACCATTACCTATCCTAATAGAAAAGGAAGCTACTATTAGCGCCTTGAGACTGGAAGGTATTGCCGACTTAAAAGGGGGCAATATTAAGGGACACCTAAAAATTTTAGAAAATTTTCTAGACAGTCCCATTTTGCATAGAGATGATACTCTATTGTCTAAAAATATCTTCTGCAAACTTTTTCAAATCATTATTAATGATCGTGAAGATTGGAGAACTAATTCTATTAAATTCAAACCCGGCTCCCAGATATGGTTCACAGACGGGTCTAAGCTTAAAAATGGTAAAACAGGGGTGGGAATTTATGGCCCAAAATTCAAAAAATCTATCCCAATGGGTACCTACCCAACAATATTTCAAGCGGAAATGTATGCCATTGAAATCTGTGCGAGGGAATGTCTTCGCAGGAAAATGAGAGGAATACATATTTACATACTCTCGGATAGTCAAGCGGCCTTAAAAGCCCTACAGTCGGTCACTTTCACCTCAAAGATGGCATATGATTGCCTTAACCTGTTAAATGAACTGGGTAACTTTAATACTGTTGTATTAAGGTGAGTACCAGGACATGAAGGTCATGAAGGGAATGGAAAGGCCGACTACTTGGCTAAACAAGGGGCGATCATGCCCTTTTACGGTCCTGAGCCTTTCTGTGGTCTCTCGAAAAGCCACAAAAACGAAGAAATCAGGAAACTTGAGGAAAAGAAATTTCTAAAACACTGGGTGAACTCCACCGGACAACGCCAGGCAAAACAATTCCTCACTCTTTCAAAGAGTATCTCGAATAAGCTTCTCTCACTCAGTAGAGTAGACTTACGCATTTTGACTGGATACTTCACGGGTCACTGCAACCTAAGGTATCATCAAAATAAGTTAGGTCTTTCCGACACTGACGTATGCCGATTTTGTGAAATGGATAAAGAAAGTTCAGAGCATATACTCTGCAAATGTCCTGCACTCGGTAGACATAGACTTCACCACCTCGGTGACACTGTTGTTAATCCACACAAATTGTGGAACAACAAGCCCCAAGTAATGTTAAGATTCATCAAAAGTCTAAACATATAGGGTTTCTATTAAATAGGGGCAATAGATCTTATTGGTCGCTGTGCTTTCGGGCCCGTTATTATTATTATTATTATCATAGAGGCAAGCAGTCCACACCGCCTATAAATTATTTGAGAAATATGATGGTAGCTCAAAACACTACCAAGCTGTAGCCATAATTAGGGACAAGATCAATGGATCAGCAGATATGGCCCTAACATCTTTTAACACGGTTTTGAATTTCAAAGCTATAATAGCTCGTCTCGATTTTACATACGCCGATAAACGGCTTGTGTACCTCATAGAACTGGAATTGTTCACATTGCGACAGGGAAATCTGACATTGCTAGAATATTATGATCTAATTGAAAGAAATTTGACTTTGCTCATAAATAAAACAAATAAGACTTGCAGCGGCGATACAGCCGAATTCGTCCTTAAGCAAAAAAGTCCTTAAGCGATATCTTATTTGCATCCCGTCCTGCCGACATGCCAAAGCTTTGGCTTTGGCACAGGAGGTGGCGGCAAATCAAGAAATATATCAATTCGCAGCTAGCTTTGCGAGGAGTGCGGAAGAAAAAGCTCAAAGAATTGAGCAAAAATCAAAGAATAGGGATATGAAGGTTGACCCCTCTTTTTCTAACCCACTGTGTTCAGGGGTAAGAATATAAAATCTGGTCAGGGCCAATCATACGGACCTCAGCAAAATTTCCAACAAAAACGAGGTGCGAGCTCTGATCGGCATACTGGACCCAAGATACAACGCGTAAACCATCTAAATCAAGCAGATTTATAGTATTTGGAAGAGCAACACTCTGAATCTCAGCACGAGATAAAAGTTAAAAGGGAAATTGAAGATATTGACTCACATCAGGTTAATTTTTTGATTTAAAATCTGGCTTCCATCAGATAGCTCTGTCAGAACAGTACAGGAGGGCAAGGCTCTGTGTAAACGAGCCAGGAGCTTAATGCTCAAGACTGTCCATACGTGGTGAAGAGCCACATCCTGCTAGAGGTGTCCCTGCTGTTGACTGAATATGGCGGATCTAGGGAGGTTAACTCGATAAAACCCGCAATCCCGGGTGTCGAACGACCGTGCCCATGGGATGAATGGCACTGCGTGAGTGTGTCTTAGAACGGTGGACTCCGGATACCTGGCGACCTCCGGTTTCATTGTTAGCCTTGCCGGGGTACAATGGGCTATGACCCGGTGGACCTACTCTCCCCTACACTCGTGGGACCAAATATGAACAAAAATAATTCAGCAAAAATTAATAGAAACGACATAACAGACGACGAAATGGAGCTCGGGATGAGCTCCGAGGACGAGTTACTGGCCTCAAGCCAGGACCTAGTCACCGCTGACAGCGGGCAAGCTGTAGCGAAATCAACAGCACCCAAAACAACGTCGGTAGCTACAGGTTGTAGTGAAAAACCGACAACATCAACAAAAGCGGCTGAGGATAGCGCCAGCCGTAGCGCATCCAAGCGATGGTCGGAAAGAACATGTACCAGAAAGCTCGATTCATCCTAAGCAAGATTGCTAAGAATGAGGAGAGTGGGAGGGTACATGAGTTCGACCTCGCGGACAAGGCCAAATACCAGGCCGTGGTGGACGAGTACGAGGAATACGTGGCCACTCACGAAAAGCCTGTGAAGGCGACTAAACGTAATCGGTCTCAGGACGAGACCATTACAAATGCAAGGAAAAGCAAAGTCGCCAAAACTACTAACGAGGAAGTTCCTTTAGTAAGTGCCAAGAGGCTTTTTAGCGACGTAGATCGGTATGAGCTTACGGTGGTACTAATTGATGAAGTCATTAACGGTGGTAAGAAGGTGTTAGAAAAAAGGATGGAGATTGAGCCCAGGTTAACGGAGCTGGTGATGGAACACCTCCTCTCTGATCTGGGCTCTTCACCACCCAGTTTCGACTCTTCTGAGGTAATCCGTGGCTGCAGGGTGATCAGGTGTGACGATCGACCGTCTATGTAGTTCCTGGGTAAATGCATTGCTAAGATCAGCAATGTTTGGGAGGGCTTAAGGCTTAAGCTCATCCTGGCTCGGGACATTCCAAGGCGGCCGAGAGCTCGCATTTGGTTACTTGTCATGAAGCTAGAGCACGACAAGGTACTACAGCTTCTGCAGCGATAGAATCCAACCACGCCCATGAGTGATTGGGCTGTAATAAAAGACGAAGGTCAGCAAAAGAGCAGCATGTCTCTGCTCCTCTCCATCAACGAAGATTCCGTTAAGGAGTTGCAGAAGTCTGACTACAAATTGAGGTTCGGCGTAAGGTACGCCAAGCTTAAGGTTTTCCGGCCGTCAGACGAAGAGCCTGATGACGTGCAGGTTGCCAACAGGCTGATGGACGACCTGGTGCTTCAGGATGAAGCCACCAGTATACCAAAGAGACCTCCCGATGCTGAAAGTAGTGCAGATTAATCTTAAGCATTCTAAGAATGCCTCGGATAATCTTGCCGTCTTCCTAGCTGAGGATGACGTTCAAGAGCCCTGGGTCAGACACTGACATTCTAGGGCTCAAAAACAAAAGGTACAAACTTCTGTACACTAAGGTATGTGGCAAACCTAGAACATGTATTTTAGTTAAAAACATTATCAATGCTTTCCTTTGTCCTCAATTTTGCACAGGTGATTTGACAGTGGTAAAAGTCGAAGTGGCAGATATCAAAGACATGCTGGTAGCATCCGTCTACATGGCGCACAACAGGGATGCACCTCCGGACGAGGTTGTGCAGTTGTCCACCAGTACAACATCCACCAATACTACCCTACTCCCAAGATGCGACGCCAATGCACGCCATACGCTATGGGGAAGCACCGAGGATAGCGAAAGGGGTGAGTCGCTTTTTAATTTAATAAGCAGTTCCAGTCTGTTAGTTTGTAATAGAGGAAATACTCCAACCTTCACATTCCCTAGTACAGAAGGCTTCCCGGGGTGGGAAGAAGACGGGTAAATCCCTATTTCTTGAAAAAGGAAGATGGAACATGGACGGAATCATGTGCTGAGACACTTGACCTCCTACTCAAAACACATTTCCACGACTGCAAAGATGCGACAATTAATTCGGAAGTACCCGTACGGTTACCGCAAAATTCACGGGACGCTGACTCGATCTTCACAGAGGACAAGATCACGCACTCAATCAATACCTTTTCGCCCTATAAATCGCCTGGCATGGACGGAATTCTTCCGATAATGCTACAGAAGCTACGGTACAAGGTAGTCCCGTGGCTTAGGTCGATGTTTAGGGCATGTATTGGTCTAAACCACATACCAATGAGTTGCAGAAGAGTCAAGGTAGTCTTCATACCAAAGGCTGGGAAAATTGGTCATGAGTCCACAAAAGATTTCAGGCCAATCAGCCTAACATCGTTCCTCTTGAAGACGATGGAAAGGGTATTGGAGCTTCATCTTCGATCCATTATTGATAAATTTCCCATCTCGACATGCCAACACGCATACCTCAAGGATAGATCCACGGAAACGGCTCTACATGAGGTTGTCCGCACGGCAGAGAGGGCGATTTACTATAAACAATACTCTCTCGCAGCATTCTTAGATATAGAGGGTGCTTTCAATAACGTTAGTACACGTGCTGTCCAGGATTCTCTAGCTAGGATTGGCGTAGAGGAAGACATTGGGGAATGGATAGTTAACATGCTTAAAACCAGAACATAGCAGTCAGAGTTAGGAAACTCGACTCTAACCAGATATGTCAGTAGAGGGACACCAAAGGGCGGGGTAATATCTCCACTGCTGTGGCTGTTAGTCATAGATAACATTCTCAAGGTTTTAGAGGAGACAGGGGCAAGGGTAGTCGCCTATGCGGACGACGTTGTGATCATGGTATCAGGGATGTTTCCTAGTGTGATAAGCAACATCATGCAGGGAGCTCTGGGGAGACTGTTAAAATGGGCCACAGGATGTGGTCTAAACGTTAACCCAAGCAAGACGGAACTGATGCTTTTCACAACGAAAACCAAAATACCGACTTTCCAGCTTCCTCTTTTGAATGGACAACAGCTTCAACTTTCCAACAATGCCAAGTACCTGGGAGTTATGCTGGACGCAAAACTCAGTTAGAAATCCAATATAGAGCTACGGGCTAGGAAAGCCACCGTGGCCTATTACTCTTGCAGAAGATTGCTTGGTAAGAGATGACGCCCTAAAATAACAGCATGGATGTACACAGCGATAGTACGTCCGATTCTACATACGGGGCAATTGTTTGGTGGCCAGCTCTAGGAAAGAGCTATATAGTGCACAAACTTAGCGGTGTGCAGAGGTCGGCATGTGTAGGAATCACAGGAGCCATGCGCACGTGCCCTACGGCAGCACTGAATGTACTGCTATATCTTCTCCCAATTGACCTCCATATCAAAAACATGGTCTACAACAGCGCGGTAAGGTTAAAAGAAACCGGCTGCTGGACAGAACGACCATATGGACATAGTAAAATACTAGGAGTGGTTAATAATCCTATGTTCAAGAAAACAACAGACTACATAGTGGCGCACAATAGCTTTGAAAGCGACTTCAAGGTAAATTTTTCTACCAGGATGGAATGTGTGATTTTGACATTTCAATCTTTACGGATGGGTCGAAGATGGAATGTTGGTGTAGGAGCAGGGGTGCACTCACCACAAATAAGCTTAGACCACTCTTTCCGGCTACCTAACGAAGCCACAGTCTTTCAGGCGGAGGTCCTTGCCATTAGGGAAGCAAGTCGGCTGGCCAGAAATAACGTACCGGAAAGTCGTAAGATAGCTATCTTCGTTGATAGTCAGGCGGCACTCAAAGCACTGCAATCCACCACTGTGAAGTCAAAGCTCGTTAAGGAATGCAGGTCGACGATGAGCGACCTAAGTCGTCAAGCTGATATCACTCTCTTATGGGTTCCCGGCCATAGGAACATAGAGGGGAATGAGTCGAATTGGCTCGTTCTGGTGCTTCTCTTGATGTATCGCTGACGGAACAGGTCTCAATTCCCCTGGCGGTCGTCAAGAGAAGCAGCTTCCTGTTTTTCCGTCAGCTGGCTAACAGACGGTGGAAAGATCTTGAATCTTGCAGAGCGGCACGTGCCACCTGGCCTTGTTACAACGAAAATAGGTCTTTTAGACTTATTAACAGAAAACGCTCGGATACCGCAAGGCTCACAGCGGTTTTTACCGGTCACTGGTGTGTAGGTATGCACGCGGAGAGACTGGGTATTCCGTTTAGAAGCCATTGTAGGAGCTGCGGAAATGAAGAGGAAGAGGAATCACTCACCCACTTTCTATGTCAATGCCCAGTCTTGGCAAAGACTAGAAATAAGTTTCTGGGCAAATACTTCATCGACAATCTCTCGGACTGTTCAGTCACATGCCCGGGTGATTAGCTCAAATACCTAAATTCGACAGGTTGGATTTAGTAATACTGATTGCGTTCGGCGAGGAAGTGGTATCAAAACGGCACTCTAGTGATAATTGTGGCTAGAAGTGGACTAAACGAGCCAGCCACGGAAACCAACCAAAGAGAAGACTGCTTTTTCAGTGGGAAATGAGCAATATGAATTTTGTAGGCTCCCTTTCGGACTAAAGAATGCACCAAGCATCTTTCAACGGGCTATTAATGATGTACTGCGGAAGCAAATAGGGAAATTCTGTGATGTTTACGTGGACGATGTTATCATATTTTCAGAAAATGAAAATGATCATGTTGAACATATTACCTGGGTCTTGAACAAACTATTTGAGGCAAACATGCGAGTCTCACGCGAGAAGTCACACTTTTTTAAAGGAAAAGTAGAATACCTAGGTTTTGTCGTAGCTGGCGGGGGCATTACAACAAACCCTGACAAGATAGAGGCAATACGCAATTATTCACAACCAACTACAGTATGTAACATTAAATCCTTTTTACGATCTAGAAAAGTTACGAGGGCTATTTATATTTCGGGAATAGCAAATAAGAACAAAAATTTATTAATGCAAATGGCTTTATTGTTTTTCAAAATATTCCCCCTGATGATCAATACACTTTTGCATTCGTTCGAACCATTGGTCATAGCAATTTTTCCATTCCTCTTGAGACACCTCCAAAGCATGGTTTTTGAACTCTTCAACTGCTTCTACGGCGCTCGTAAATCGTTGACCACGCAGTTTTTTTTAGATGTGAGGGAATAAAAAGAAGTCATTGGGCGCCAAGTCAGGACTGTAGGGCGAATGAGTCATCAATTCGATGTTTTGACTGCTTAAAAATTCACCTGTTTGCCGAGATATGTGAGAGCTCGCATTGTCATGATGGAGAATGATTCGTCTTCGGCAGTTGGTTTTGCGAACTTCTCCGAAGACCTCCGGCAAACAAATGGTCGTGTACCAGTCAGAATTGACAGTCCTACGTTGCTCTAACGGAACAGTGGCCACATGACCCATTCTTCCGAAGAAACAGGCGACCACTTGCTTAGAAGTGCTTCGTGCTCGAACAACTTTTGTTGGATTTGGCTCATCTTGGAACACCCACACGGTCGATTGCTGTTTAGTTTCCGGCTCATATGCATATATCCATGATTCATCACCTGTCTTTTGAAGCACCGGGCGATCTTTTTAAACTTTTCCTTACTCCAATCGACGCGAGTCTTTTTTGAGCGGTTGGTAAATTAAGTTATCCAACGATAACAAACCTTTTTTACAACTAAGTGTTCATGCAAAATAGAATGTATTGAAGTGGAACTAATGTGCAAGGATGCCTCTATCTCACGATATGTCACATGTCGATCTTGCACTATCAGTTCACGCACACCTTTGATGTTTTGTGGCACAACAACCGATTTTGGACGACCTTCCCGAAATTCGTCCTGGAGAAAACTACGACCACGATTAAATTCTGCAAACCAGCGATAAACTATCGTTTTTGATGGTGTTTTCTCACCATATAAAGAACTAAGTTCATCGACACATTCTTGTTGGGATAATCCATACAATACTCCAACGAAAACTCTCTCGAGAAATTTCCATTGTTTTGCCAAATTGATTTCTTCAACTTATTGTAAACAAAACAAAACCCAATTGTACATAAAAACGTTGTACGTACATATGTGCTAAAAAATGACAAAGTTTATTATGACGTTGCCAGATTTTACGTATTGACATTAGTATTGCCAATTCCCGAAATATAAATAGCAGCCCTCGTAGTGACAAGTACGATAATTTTGGTCCATTTACGATAATCTTACGCTGTAGGTACGGTAATTGTCTTACTTTAGGTTGGGAACACTGACTTATACCACTTTCAAAAATAAGAGCTAATACTCTTCACTCTTCAACGAATTCAAATTCAAAGGCTAATTACAATTAGTGATGTGCTTTTCATCTTTTCGCCGCTTTCAGTGTTGTTAAACTCCCACCGTCCCTAATTCGTTCAGTGAGTAGGTTAGCAGCAGCGAGCTTTTTGTCTACTTAGAAAGGCGCCAAAATGGATTATGTGACGGGTTTTTTCCGTAAAAATAATAAAATCATGTTTCAAATTGGAATGTGTTTCTTCCAAAAATTAATTGATTCCGGAAACAATTGACCGGTTTTTCTGTTGCTTCGACCGTGTAGGTCAATGATTCTTCACGATGCACTGTAGCAAAATCCGAACGGGCTTCTTGCTCTAGTGCATGAATATTTTGACGTGATAGCGCATCTGCCAAGTAATTCTCCTTGCCTGGTTTGTAAAATATATGAGCGTTGTGTTCATCAATGAAGGCGTTCCAATGCTTTATCTTATCATTTGGATTTCTGTCCGAAACCGAAAACGTGAGGGGCTGGTGATCCGAAAAGATATTTAAATTTTGTACACGATATAGGTAATTACTTAGGCTTTTGAGTGTCCAAACAATGGGAAACACTAACGTTCATCGGTTGCGAAATTCGATTCCCTTTCTTTTAATGTTCAAGATATCATAGTGAGAGGTTTTCCCTCTTGTGATAGAAAAGCTCTCAAACCCAAGGAAAAAGCGTCCGTCATTAGATCGAACGGCTTTCTAAAATCTGGGTAGCGTAGCATGACTTTTTCAGATACCAGTACCTCCTTCAATTTTTCAAAAGCTTGAACCTGTCCCTTATCCAAGTTCACCGTTACCTTTTTGGATTGATTGGCGCTGATTCGCCCATTTTGACCTTTGAATATATCCGTTAAAGGTTTCGCTATTGAAGCGAAATCCTATAGTGCGAGGGCTGCTATTTATATTTCGGGAATTGGCAATACTTATGTCAATACGTAAAATCTGGCAACGCCATAATAAACTTTGTCATTTTTTAGCACATATGTACGTACAACGTTTTTATGTACAATTCGTTTTTGTTTTGTTTACAATAAGTTTAAGAAATCAATTTGACAAAACAGTGGAAATTTCTCGAGAGGGTTTTCGTTGGATTATTTTTCACAACTTTTGACGTGGATTATCCCAACAAGAATGTGTCGATGAACTTAGTTTTTTGTATGGTGAGAAAGCACCATCAAAAACGACAGTTTATCGCTGGTTTGCAGAATTTAATCGTGGTCGTAGTTCAGTCGCTGACGAATTCCGTGAAGGTCGTCCAAAATCGGTTGTTGTGCCACAAAACATCGAAGGTGTGCGTGAACTGATAGTGCAAGATCGACATGTGATATATCGTGAGATAGAGGCATCCTTGCACATTAGTTCCACTTCAATACATTCTATTTTGCATGAACACTTAGTTGTAAAAAATTTTTGTTCTCGTTGGATACCCCATAATTTATCAATCGCTCAAAAAAAGGATCGCGTCGATTGGAGCAAGGAAATGTTTAAAAAGTTCTACCGTGGTGCTTCAAAAGACGTTGATAAAATCGTGAAAGGTGTTGATCATGGATATATGCATATGCACCTGAAACTAAACAGTAGTCGACTGTATGGGTCTTTCAAGATGAGCCAAATCCAACAAAAGTTGTTCGCGCATGAAGCACTTCGAAGCAAATGATCGCCTGTTTTTTTGGAATAAGCGGACATGTCGCCACCATGCCATTAGAGAAATGTAGAACGGTTAATTCTGAATGGTGCATCACCATTTGTTTGCCAGAAGTGTTCGAAGAAATAAGAAAAATCAACCGCAGAAGACGAATCATTCTCCATCACGACAATGCGAGCTCTCACACATCGGTTCAAACATGTGACTTTTTAAACACTCGAAACGTCATCCACAAAAAAAATAAATTGCGAGGTCAACGTTTTTCGACGCCTGAAGAAGCGGTTGATGCGTTCAAAACACATGTTTTGGAGATACCTCATTCCGTGTGGAAATAGTGCTTCGAAAATTGGTTCAATCGCATGCAAAAGTGTATTGATCTTCATGGAGAATATTTTGAAAAAAAAATAAAGTCATTTTGATGATACATATTTGTTATTATTTGTCTGTCTCAAAACTTAAGTAGCAACCCTCGTATTATTGGCAACAGCGGAGTATAATAAAACAATCCATTCTGTAACCAATCGGAGATCCGTGGATAAATTCGAAGTGACGTAGTTGAATGAATTACAAAAGCCCAACAAGAGCAGTTGGACAGAAATAACCCCTCTGGACAGAATAGGGTTTTTGATATTGGTGAAACTGTGTTGGTAAAGATCAAGAAACGACTAGGTAACAAACTAACACCACTACATGTTGAGGAAAAAATAGAAGCAGATTTGGGAACCACGGTTCTTATTAAATTTTTTATCTTTTTATGTTTAGGTTTTTGATACTACTTCTCATTACGAGAACAATGGCTAAATTGACCGATTATACCCACTCAAAATACATTCCTGTGATGGATGGAAATGCTATAATCTGGGATGATTTCGAATATTTACGGCACACTTTGAACCTGACAACATATTTGGAAATACGAGCCCTAACCACTATTAATTGGCACGGCATATTTTTGTTTTGAAAGTTCAAATTTCAAAGGCTTCTATTTATGTCCAAGCAATAATTGAACGCACAAGTTTGTACTTTTTAGAAAGGTTATTTAATTACTTTTAATTTGATATCAAAACATCCACACATTTCATATAAATAAATCTGAAAATATATATTTAAACCAAACGACTTCAATAATACATGAATTATTTTTTACCATTTGACGATTTTGAGGGAAACAGTTCATTGAGGGGCAAAATAAGCAGATAATCATAAACACAAAAATACAAGAGCAAATAAATAAAGTAACAGAAAGCGTTAACACTATTAGAGGAAAAAAAATAAATAGACCATTGGATACCAGACATTCATATAAGGTTTTATTAGCTAGAAATAGGATAGTAATAATGGAATTGGAAAATTTAATGATATCGAAGCACTCGCAAAAATCGGTGTTGTAAATTCAGTAATATTAGATAACAACGATATCCAGGCACTAATCGACAATCAATTCACAGGTATTTCGGTAGCCGAACTAATGGAGGTTTCTAGTGTTAAGGTTTTACAAAATATGAATTATTTACAATGTTATTTTAAGATTTCCTATACTTAAGTTAACGTGTAAGAAAGTAAGCATTTTTCCGGTACCGCATAACGTCGCAGAATGCAGCAACAGAATAATCCCCATAGAAAAATGTAACTCTGCCGTAACAACGACATTCTGTAAGCAGTCACCACGTACAACTTGCGCCCAACAACTTCACTCTGGTGATACAAATTGTATCACACGACCAAATCATCTTGAGCCGATGTTGAAAAAGATGATGGCGTCATTATTATCTATGACAGCACAATCATTGTCAAGGAAGAAGATAAGCCTGCTCACGGGCACATTCTTGCTCACATTTGATAACCTGGTACAAGTAAACGCTTCCACCTACTTGAATAAAAAAACATCGCTAAGGGGACGCCTGGCATCACAACATCAACGCTCGTTAACATCAACGATCATCAGATGATGCTGAGCTTGAGGTATCTCCACAAGATTAACATCGAGAACTTGCGTCTTATGGGCGAGATGAAGTCAAAAATTATTACGAACCTGGTACTGTCAAGCCTAGGTACGTTAATCATAATAGCTATTTGCTATGGAATCCTCCGACTCCTGAAACATCGAAAAAACAACAGCTCAGCCACGACATTCAGGTGGTCATTGAGGGCTTGAAGAGGACCGAGGACGGCCCTATCTTAATACAAGCAACAAAGAAGCAAGGGCACTGTCAGCATTACTTATGTAAATAAGTTCAATGCTCGAATTGCTTGCTCCGACGAACGACGAAACATAGTACTTTGCACAAATAAACAACGTGCACAATTTGTGGATACCAGCTAGTGATATCGCCAGATTAATAAAAAATTAATTTATATATAGATAAACCACAGCTCACACCACTTTGCTAACACACGAAAGACGCAAGAGAAGAAAAACATCTTTTATTCATCTCTCTCCTCGACTTCCTCGCCGTCACGTAACAAGTTATCGTAACATTTTTCTCATTCATTTTTGTAACACAATTTTTCAAAACAGCAGATCTTAATCATTTTCAATGATAAAATAAATAATTGTGTACAGATATCCCGACTTGATGTAATGCGACCATGAGGGATTTTCAATTTTACATCATTGTATTGAATGCTGTCTGTCATAATCGATACAGGTGGCACAGTGGGGAGCTATCTTGCGCCAAAAACAGTTGCGATTTTTTTGACTTTCTTTAATAAGCATGTAATACCCGCAAATTCTTCAATTACCCCGCTTTAAACAATTTGCAACGATCATCATCCCCGCAGTGAGTCATTGTCGGCAAGAACATCGGCTCACATATATACACATACACGTTAACTTATATCTGCTTTGATTATTTTATTCTTCTCTCTTCCTCCCCTTTTAGATCTTCACAAGCTCACGTTGCTTGCCCATATACATACCCACACCGTAGCTTATATCTGCTTTGACTATTTTATTCTATTATTCTTCTCTTTTCCTCCCCTTACACGACAGCCTTTACATATTGTGACACTTTTTGTAAACAATTTTTCAAAACAGGACACCTTAATCAATTTCAACTGCAATGGCTATGGGTGGATCGTTATCTTTGCAGGTTCCTCTAAGTTTGAATAAAAAAGTTCTTTTTTTTTTTTTTTTTTTATTTTTTTTTTTCAAGAAAATTTAGGATCCGTTAGATATGAGCAAGGGGAGAGGTTCCACAAAGATATTTTAACAATTTAACGTAACTGCAATGGCTATGGGTGGATCGTTATCTTTGCAGGTTCCTCTAAGTTTGAATAAAAAAGTTCTTTTTTTTGTTTTTTTTTATTTTTTTTTCAAGAAAATTTAGGATCCGTTAGATATGAGCAAGGGGAGAGGTTCCACAAAGATATTTTAACAATGGAACAGACATATCAAGGCCACTAGGACCCTGCAATTATGGGGGATTGTTGGTTTCTACTAAGGGAAAGTAATACAAAATACAAAAAAAAATCGCCATTTGCACCGAACAGTTACAATAGTTACATGTACATATCGCTGCAAGACTGTAATAACTAAAAAAAACACAATTTTTGAGTTAATGATGCAGAAATATTCGTTACATTTAGCTTTATATTAATATCAGAGTACAAAATAATTCATACGCAAACGCTCATGAGCGCTCAGTTTTGCTCACGTTCATATATGAACGCTTGATAATTGCGTTTTTGCTCTTGCTCACTAGCAAGAGCAATCATTCATTTTGCTCTTTGTTCATACGCGAGTGATAAACAAACGAAAAAAATGCTCTCAGCTCATTGCTGATAACAATTCATTTATGTGCTTCACGTGCTCTATGCGTCTTCTCATGTAGGGGAGGGGCCCAGCTGTGACGCAGGCCCAGTTGTGACGCAGCTAAATATTTTTGACATGCGGTATGAGAATGACAGTTTGAGCACTGCCAATCATGTTCGTTTGACGTTCTGCAGTTTTTGGACAGACACCAACGTTAATAGTCGCATCGTGTATACGCGCACCAAACATCATGTTGAAAATCGTGCGAAAAAGTTATTTTGAAAGTGCTGATTAAATCACAACAATTGGTGTGACATTCCTTTCATATTTTCTCATTTTCAGTGAATTTCTTGAGGTGCGTCACAACTGGGCCTGCGTCACAGCTGGGCCTAAAAAAGTTATCCTGAATAAATTTGTTCCAAAATATTTTGAGTAACTCAAATAAACATACTTTCTTTGGAAAAAAGTTGCGTTTGGTTAATATTTAACTGTTAAACTTCTTAATTTTTCAATTTCCGGAACTGAGAAAAAATTTTAATTTTTTTTAAAACCCGCGTCACAACTGGGTCCCCTCCCCTACATTTCAGAGAGTGTCATCTCGGGATATGTAACAACAAAATTACACATAATTTGTTTCTGGGTATGCACAAATGTAAAATAAGAAGAAGAGCTTCGTTTTGTCTATTCTTATTCGCTGGTTGATGCTTCTCACTACACATGCTTCATTAAAGAGCGATTCACTTATGAACAAAATCGAAATCACTCACATTCGCGTATGAGGAAACAAAAAAATATTTTTTTCGCTCGCGCTCGTGAGTGAGTAGAGAATGATATTTTTATTTTTTTCATACGTGAATATGAGCAAAAGAAAATAAAACAAAATGCTCTCGCTCGCGAGTGTGGGCGCGAGTGAGTATTTCGGTACCCTGATTAATATCATGTTAATACCTTACATAATCTCCGCGTGAGAAAAGATAATTAACCAATTTGTATGCAAGTTTTTCTGGAAATGTTGCTTTTTGAGTTGTGAGAGTCTTGCAGTAAATGAGCGATATCATTACCTCGAAAATAAACAGGTTATATATGTATAAAAAAAAACTTTTTTCATTATTAAATTATATCGTTACATAACCCAATAGAGCCTTTTTCATAAAATTTAAAAAAAAAAAACTTTTTTTAATGTAACCCGAAATCTATACGTGATGAAAATTTGTTACTATCTATTTCACTCTTAGGAACCTTAAAAGATAAAGACACCGAAAAAGTTATTCGAAAATTGTTCGATTTTAAAACTTCTCTTCTCCTTTTTTTAAAATAAGCTTTAATTATGAAAATACTCGTGTAGCAATCAATTTTCACTAACCGAAATATATTTCGGTTTCATACATGAAAAATAGCGGCAAATTTAAAAAGATACTTCAAACACCCTTTACAAAAAATACCATGCTTAAAATTTCATCTCAAAATCGTCAAAAAAAACTATGTAATAGTTTCCGAAAAAATCGGATGATCAGACTCACAAATATTAAGAAAAATATAACGAAAATATAGCCAAAAAGTTCCTTATGGTATTTAGAAATAGGAATCATCTGAAAATAAATAATGAAAAATAATCATATATACTTATATTAATATTAATAACTATTAAAATACATACAACAAAAATGAATATTTCGAATAAAAGCGAGTTATTTTTTTAAAAGCTTTGAGAAAGAGAAATAAAAAAATTGCCAATTAAAACAAGAAAGTATCTTAAGGAAAAACCAGAAAGAAGGCTATCATTGGCTATGCCAAAGATGTAATACTCTTCACGCTCTTCCGGGTTGCATCCAACCTTCCTTTCTTAGCATCACTAAATTCTCTCTGTTACAGTTTGAGTATCAACAAAGAACACTGTTTGAGTATAAAAAATGAACACAGTTTGAGTGGCACTTTATTGCACAATTACTCTTTATAAGTTTGTCATTTAATGTGGGTTTGTATGGGAGGTACCCCTCCTGGTAACCCTAGAATCATGAAACATGGTTGATTGATATGGATCAGAAACTTATTCTGTCCAAATTTCAGTTTGATAAGTCAAAAAACAAACAAATTTTTCTAAGAACATTAATTTAAATGGGGTTTGTATGGGAGGTACCCCCCTTAGTGGTCCGATTTGGCTGATTCCGACAAATGTGCAGAAACCAATGTGCAAAATTTCAGCTCTCTAGCTCAAAAACTGAGGGACTAGTTTGCGTACAGACGGACATGGCTAAATCAACTCATCTTATCGAGCTGATCACAAATATATATACTTTATGTGGTCTGCGATGTCTCCTTCTGTGTGTTTCAAACTTTATGACAAACTTATAATACTATTCACTACCGTGAAGAGTATAAAAATTATGTGTATGTTGTATTTTAACTGCACCTGGCTTAAATGATGTTGAACGCTTTTTAAGGATCCAATGCTTTCATGAGGTCCTCAACTAAATTGCCTGAATAATTTGTAAAAGTAAAGTTCTTATGAAAACGAAAAATTTGCGATATGAAAGATTAGAAAAAACATACCCTCCTCAGGGGGTTCCAATGATAAATTATCAGCATCATCAGCATGTAGATTTAATGTATCATCTAGCTCATTCAAAGTAGAATCTTCATTAATAAATATTGGTGAACTTGATTTGATGGTTTTTGTTGATGGTGTCTTATCTTCAATCATTTGTTTTGTGGTTGATGAATTAATATTAGTCAAATTATCCGTCGATAGTAATCTAGACAATGGACTCGTAATATTGTTTATAGCTGTGGTGGTTTTGTCAGAATTGACAGTTGCGGCATTAGCTGATGATTTTAATTGCTCTGAATCATTGAACTGTGCTGTATTTATTGATGTTGTCTTATCGGACAATGTAAAGCATTTGTTTAATTCATTGGACACAATATCTTCATTCATATTACGAATGTTTGGCGATTGTGTTTTTGGTCGGATAAGTGTTGTTGGAGGTGGCGAATTGAGTTTTTTTTTTCCGCAGTTGGCATTGTCTAATACAATATCATTCGCTGAACGGTAACTAACATCAGATTCTTCTGATTGACAACGCAATTTAGGTATTTCCTTAATTGGCGAGCATGTGGTAACACTTGCAGTTTCATTTATTTTTGTTGTGTCAATGTGCAAATCCTCTTGTATCATTGAATCATTTTGTTCTTTTGTTGATGTTGCCACAATGCCCAAAGTTGGTTGTTTAAGCAATAGTCTAGAGGATGATGTTGTGCATTTTACATTATTTGATTTTTCTGTTTTAATAGTTGAATGATTTTCGTTCTTTGTATTTTGATTGTCATTTGATGATGGATGTGGTGAGCAATTTCCACTTTTGTATGAGTCTATTTCAATTGGTTCCAGTGATGATGGTAGTAATTTCAACACGTCACTTGAAGATGGTTTCTCTTTTTCATTTTCTTGTTGAGTTGTATGGCTTGACTTGACTTCATCTGTCGTAACTTTGCTTGGTCCATGACACCCGGATAAATCAATTGGAACTATAATAAAGACAAATTATTTGGAATTACAAGAAATGAAAAATCACGGAATTTACAATCTTATTACTTTTTTTTTAAATCTATCTTATATATAAACACATATATTTCTTCTTCTATACATAGAAAATTGGATGTATGTATTACTATGTATTACTACCCAGTTGACCAAGCATCGTATGTCGTGCGGACTTCCGTCGAAACTTCCGAAAACGGGCTCAGAAATGAGTGTTTCGTCCGTACAAAACGGATGTATGAGAAAAAATAGACAAAAGAAACGACAAGACAACAACAAAAAGTCAGCGCCGCAACAATATCCGTTTCATGCTCGGAAACGTTCACGTTCGCGGGAATATTTCGGACATGAAACGGATAAATACGTAAATAGCAATAACAAGTAAAAGACGTAACTGATAAACGACGCAAACACAAAATTTTCGGTATTTGTTTTGCTGTCGTTCGCGCTATTTCTCTTTGTTGTGTATACATTTAGTGCAGCAGTCGCGAGTACAGAAAAAAAAAGGAAAAAAAAAATAATTGTTGTTGTTAATAAAACAAGGTAAGTTCATAGAAATATTAAGTGAAGTGTGCGGTGCATTTTTTTAATTTTTTTTCCCCTTTTCATGTGGAATAATTAGTGAATAACTAATCTTCATCATCAACTCATTGGATATATTCCTAGTGGAAAAAATTCGCAGAGTAAGTAAACAATAAATTAAAATATCAAGTGAATTTTCATTTTTTCTAATTTTTTCATCCTTCTTCTTAGTACGAACAAGTGATCATACAGTAGCGGTATAAGGTAAGGTAAGTTCATAGAAATATTAAGTGAAGTGTGCGGTGCATTTTTTTAATGTTTTTTTTCCCTTTTCATGTTAAATATTTAGTGAATAACACATCTTCATCCTCAACTTATTGCATCTACTTCAAGTGGCAAAAATTCGCAGAGTGAGTAAGTAACAAATTAAAATATCAAGTGAAATTTCATATTTTCTAATTCTTTCATCTTCAAGATAGGATGACGGGAACTGAAAAAATCATCGGCAAACGGAGCAAGGAGTAGTATTTTGTATTTGTTATTTCTTACATTTCTTTTTTCTGAATTGTAAATATTTATATTATTATTATTGTCTACCATGTTGAAATAATTAGAAATTATTATTATAAATAAATTGTGCTCATTGTAAATAGTTCTTTTCATTAAATGATTGACTTGCGGCCCGAAAACGGTTTAATTGACGGGCCGAAAACGGATCCGTTAACGGCCCATAAACGGACCGAAAACGGTTCCATTTGCGGGCCCAAAAACGGTTCCAACAACGGGCCGAAAACGGATCCGTTAACGGCCCGTTTTCGTGGCCCGTTAATGATAGTTTCCTCTGCCCAAAACTGAGCGACAGATGAATATTTTACGTACCGATTTCGGATCCGAAACTGGTTTTTTTACCCGCTCAGAACCCGCTTAACTCTCATAAGTAATACCGTTTTCGGAAGTTTTGGTCAACTGGGTATATGTACTACATATTTAATATACCATCGTTCATTGTACATAGTAAAATTCATACGCGAGAAGAAATGTACATCTTTTTCATGTACTAACTGCAAATGCTAACTAATAGTAATCTTAATCTTTGGAAACGATAAGGTGCGTATTGCATATTTTATTTATGTACTATAAGCAAAAATGTATGTACATAGTAGCAAACCTGTATGTACATATTACGAGCGGTGCGAAGTGAGCGGATGTAACACACAAAGAAAACAACCACGATCGTTCACATTCTCTCAAATTCTTTCTCTCTCTTTGGCAAAGCGTAGTATGATGTAGTATGTATACTTGTTTACGTGCATAGAACTAAACCATACCAAGGAAAGTACCTATAATACGCAGTAGGTACTATACATTTTATTAATCTACTATAATCAAAAATGTATGTACATCTTTTTAGTTCTATTCATTTTTGTGTATTTTATTCAAATAAAATTTTTTGTGACATAAAATTAAGATGAGATTATTGAAAACGCAAGAAATTTACATCGAAAGACGATGCAATAAATCAAATAATGTTCCTCCACTCCAACATCGAAAATTTGGAAGAAAGTGTTTTACTCGAATAAATCAATTTTTAATATGTATTATTTTATAATTTTTAGTCTTACTTTATCTTTAAGAAAGGCATTTTTAGTATTATTTTACAATTTTTAGTATTACTTCTTACTTTATCTTTAACAAATGAATTTTTAGTACAATTTTATTATTATTATTATTATTAGAAGTAGTTTAACAAGTAAAATATTAAACTACTTAGAAAAAAAAAATTAGAGCACTAGCTGTCATGGCTTTCACCTCTAAGGTTAAAAAAGAAATGTAAAAAATTAGATTAATAATACTATTGCATTTAAATAAGATATTCTAAATTAATCGATTTAAAAAAATTGTAGATAAGGTTTATGTTACTAAGACTTGGGTTACCTAGTAGCTTCTCTATGTTCAGTTTGGCTTGATTTTGAAAGCGCTGTAATGGAACGCTTCCTGAAAGTAGGTGCTGCACAGTTGCGACAACGTTGCAAAGAGGGCACACGTCATTGTTGAGGCCACGAAGAATGTGTTGATGAGTAAGCGCGGTGTGCCCAAGTTGGAAGCGGACAAATACTTTAATTGCATTCCGATGGCATTGAGTAGGGTAAATTGGTGTAATGGAACCCGGATTAATATTCTTGTAATGGTGGCTAGCGTTATCCCAAGAAATTCGGTATTTCATCTCGATGTGCGATTTAATTAAACGGATGATGTCGGCCTTTTCGAAGAATTTAACTATGTGCAGTGGTTCTGTTAAGGCGAGTTTAGCACGAGAGTCAGCTAGTTCATTGCCAAATATATTGGCATGGCCAGGGACCCACATGACATTAATGTGTTTGTGCTGAATTAGTTGGTCGCGGATAGAAGAAGCGATTATGCTGTTGTTGTTGGCATTTTTTATGGAGTCAACAGTTGATTTGCTATCCGTGCAAATAATAACTTTGGATGGTAATTCAGCAGCAAAATGTACTGCTTGCAGAACCGCAGAGGCTTCTGCAGTAAAGATTGAGCAGAAATTTATCATTAAACCAGTTGATATAGTATTATTTGACTCGTCTTCAAAAGAAAAAGAGATTCCTTCTGTAGTTTTTGAACCATCAGAATAACGAAATGCCGTTGAGTTATGACATGGATCATGGTATACTTCGTTGAAAAGAGCTCTATATACTTCTGAAGACGTGTTCTTTTTGGAACTGTTTCAAGATTTTCAATGAACGAAGACCGCACAAGTGTCCATCGAGGAAATCGTTCAGTTTGAATGTAGCTGGGACCTTGAGTAAATCCAAACTTCTTGGCTAAGTAGATACATTGCAACATTGTTGAGGTTCGCCGGAAATTACGAACATAATAATTAGATCTCTTAACTATATCGTACAGCTTTTTGTTGTAGTTTAAAAGAAGTTTTGGAATTAAACGATGCTGCGCAACTTCAATCCGTTGGTGGAGGGATGGAAGACCGGCTTCTTTGAGCATATATTTTATTGGTGCAGGTACGTAGGCTTCGTTTGACGCCGTTGTGGTATGCTGGTTCAATTAATTTGATGTTTGATTTAGCTGCATTCCCATAAATAGATAGACCGTAGTCAATCTTAGATAACATAATTGACCTAACTACATTCAACAAATTATTAGTGTGAACAAAAGAATACTCAGATGTGAGGTATTTTATAATATTAAGTCTGGCAGCTAGAGATAGTCTAATATATTTACAGTGTTCCTTGAATATTAGAATTTTTGATTTTTGTGTACACTAGTACATCGTCTGCATATATGAAATGCTACATATGGTTATACTATAATATTATATTGCATATTTCGTTAAACGCTATAATAAATAAAGTGACTGATAATGGTGTTCCCTGAGGGATACCATTCCATAAGTTAACAGTATTTGAAAATACATGGTTAGCCTTGACAGAGAATTTCCGATTATTTAGGAAAGCCTCTAGAAAAAGGTAAATTTTAGGACCTATTTTCCATTTGGATAGTTGCCGAAGAACTATATGGGCTCCAACTCTATCGAATGCGTTTGCCAAATCGAGGCTAAGTATGGATATATGGTTTTTTGTGAATAGAGCAATTGAACAAAAGTGTTCAAAGAGAAGTAGACCATCAGTTGTGGCGTGTGCCTTTTTAAAGCCAAATTGATGCGCGCTTATGAAGATTTGCGCGAGGCAAACCACATAATGCGTTTCGATATAATTTTTCTATTAACTTCCCAAGGTATGAGAGAAGTGAGATTAGTCTGTAACTTGAAACTAGGCTTCGGGATTGGGATAACAATCGCAAACTTTCAATTTTGTGGATGTATGCTTTAGGCAAGAATCTTATTATAGAGCTGGACGAGACGATTTTTATATGTTAGGAGGACATTTTTAATCATTGAGTAGGCAATTTCATCAACGCCTGGCGTGCTACCTTTCATGGTGGAGAGAGCGAACTCAAGATCAAGAATGGTAATATTAGACTCAATTTGTTTGGCTAAGGGTGCAGGGTTGAAATTAGAATAAGGTCGATTTAGAATTTGTATTTTAAGGCTGGAAAAGGAATGGTCGAAGTTAGAGTCTTCTGAATATTTCGACCAACTAGTATCGAGTTTATTAGAAATATCTTTCGGATAGTAAATGGGACCATTACTTGATCTGAAGTGTGTTATTGTTATGGGGTTATAGCAACCATTTAATTTTTTTATGTCTGCCCAAATCTTTTTTGGCTAGGAAAGTGGGTTTATAGATTCTGTTAATTTTATAAAACTCTTCATTTTTTCGTCTCTGCAGAGCTTTTTAAATTTAGCATTTGATTTTTTGTAGCAAATATTTTGTTTGATAGATCGGAGTTCTGTTAGGGTATGGTTCCACTAGGGAACCATCTTTCTTACCCGACGAGGGAAAGTCTGAGGGATACTTAAATGCGCAGCAGAACGGATCATTTTCTGGAGAGTGGCTCATTCCTTGTTAATATTTGCGTGTGTAGATGAGTTCAAACACATATTCTCAAGCAATGTTTGAAACTTGTGCCAGTTGGTTTTATCAGTTACAAACCAGCTAATAGAAACTTTGTAGTTAGAATGCCCTATGGCTACAGAAATCTTTATTGGGAAGTGATCACTGCTGTAGAGATCATAAGCGGATAAATCGAGGATGAACAAAGTGTTAGATCTATGTTTGTAAAAGTTTGGCGCGTAGAGAAGTGGGTAGTTCACCCATCATTCAAAATAGCAAGATTTTCAGAAATAATCACCTTCTTCCAAAATTCTCCCACGTAAGTTTGTGCTTGTTGAATCCCAAAAGGGCTCCATGCATTGAAATCACCTGAGATAATAATGGATGTAGAAATTTGGGCAAAAATATTTTTGATATCAGAAGCAGAAAAAGATTGAGGGGGTGGAATATAAAAATTGAGAATTGTTATATTTAGCCCAATGTTAATCTAAATGGCCAAAGTAGCAATGTTAGATTGAACAGGGGTAACTTTGTGTTCTATGACTTTTTTAATTAATATAGCAATACCTTGCTTACAGGTAAAATTATACGGGAAATTAAAAAAAAAAATGTAGTTAACCGAGATTGAGGGAGCAGTATTGTGTTTTATGTGTGTTTCTTGGAGGCATAGAATTGTAGGATTATGCTCTTTTATTAACAGTTGTAGATCAGTGATGTTATTGAGTAGACCGTTGATGTTCTATTGCATTAAAGAGAACATTATTAATAAAATAAAAGGTGAACGGTAAGTGTAGAAATGAGGGGAGTAATATTGCAGATCTACAAGGTAGCAAGATATAGTTCCCTTTCAGTTCCACGAGATGAATCTAAGTTGCGATGAGAGTATTATTTTATAATTTTTAGTATTCTTCATCTTTAACAAATCAATTTTCAGTATGTATTATTTTATAATTATTAGTATTACTTCTTACTTTATCTTTAAGAAATGAATTTTTAGTATTATCCTATAATTTTTAGTGTTACTTTATCTTTACCAAATGAATTTTTAGTATTATTTAATAATTTTTAGTATTACTTTATCTTTAACAAATGAATTTTTAGTATCATTTTATAATTTTTAATAATCTCATCTTAATTTTATGTCAAAAAAAATTTTATTTGAATAAAATACACAAAAATGAAAAGAACAAAAAAGATGTACATACATATTTATTTATTTATTTAACGACTAACTTATAATATAAAATTATGAGCTAGCTTAAAATTAAAAAAATAAGCCAAGTCTGAGTCGGACTCGCACACGAAAGGTTTCGTACCATCGAACAAGATGTTTTGCCACAAAAATCAATACTCGAGCAATTCCAAGCACAATGAATATGCATTTATTATGAAATTGACAAAAAACTCAATGCTCCAAATATTAAATTGTTGATTGATTTGTCTTATGTTTAGGGTAGAATCAGTATTCATACTGCATATCAACATTGTGAAAAATATCAAAGGCAAAAGTGAAATAATAATGCAGCCTAAAAGTATACATCCAAAAAAAAAATTACCAAAATATGAAACGAAATAAAAAATAAAGCGTCTAAAACTGTGAGCAGTGTATATTGGAGCACACGTTTATTGTATGGGGACCCCTTTAATTTTGTAACTTTATTTTAGTTTTAGTATTTGTTGCTATCCTGAAAATAGAAATACACATTCTGTGAAAATGTCAAATGTCTATCTATTACGGTTCATGAGATACAGCAGAGTCGGACGTGCGGCGGAAGCTTAGTAATAGGGTCGCGTTAGCACCCTTTGGGTACGGAACCCTAGGCCTTCAGCTCATTGGTTTTGAATACATACATATGTTTTAATACAGTTAGGGACTAGGAATATGTAAGTAGAATATGATATACATAGTAATTTTAATACTTAAACAAGAATGGAGGTAATGTATTACATATAACTAATAGTTATTATTTAATGATAGATAAAGAGATACTTGGGGTGGAATGTTAAAGTTGGTTATACAGGTTAGTGCGGTTTAGGAAGTTAATTATTCGTAAGCTTTCATTTAATGAAGGGCAAGGCAAGGCAGAAAGGGGGTTTGTTGTGGGGAAATAATGCTTTATGTGTGCGGAGAAATGAGTACAATTTGTGAGAATATGATGAATTGAAAGGGGAAGAGTTTGATATGCAAAAATTACAAGATGGAGGTGTTGAAAAAGAAATTGTGAGTGAGGTTAGTGTGTCCCAGCGAGATAATAAGAGTTATTTGGGGTCATGACATAGTCGAAAATGTTGCATTTGTTGATGGATCTGTAGTGTTGGATTGAATTGTTCCAATAGGTGATACTATTTATCAGGACAGTTTGTTTGTGTGTGTTTATGAATGTCGTTGCAATTGAAGTTTTGATTGACAATCAGCGGATTTGGCAGATATGTCGGCCAATTCGTTACCAGCAATACCACAATGTCCGAGTACCCAAATTATTTTGACAAAGGGAAATGAGAGAGTTAGAAATGTTGCGGATTGCTTCAATAGCAGCTAAGGAGTCGGTGCAGATTGCATAAGGATAAGATGAATTTATAATGAGGTTTATGGCCTCGTATATACAGATTGGTTGAAAAGTAGTGAAAGCAAAAATGAAAGAATGATAATTTTTAAATGAATTAATTTTTTTTATTCAATATAGTCTTCCTCAACTTCAATACACTTATTCCAATGATCCTCCAATAATTTTATACCATCTCTGTATTGATTTTCCGGAAGCTCTGCAAAATACCGGTCCACAGCTGCAATAGCTTCTTCATTCGAAGAAAAGCGCTTTAACGAAAAAATTGTTTCAAGTTTCTGAATAGGTAAAAGGCGCTGGGAGCCAAATCTGGTGAATACGGTGGGTGTTCAATCAATTCGATCTTTAATTCATTGAATTTTGCTATCGTCAAAACACTTGTGTGAACACGTGCATTGTCTTGATGAAAAATGATATTTTTCTTGTGCAAACTGGGTCTTTTTTCACCAATTTTTTCATTCATCTGATCCAAAAGGTTGCAATAATATTCAGAGTTAATTGTTTTACCTTTTTCAAGATAATCAATAAACAAAATGCCTTTGCATCCCAAAAAACTGATGCCATAACCTTTTTTGCCGATCGTTCTGACTTCACCTGTTTTGGAGCTGAACAACCAGATTGTTTCAGTTTAGGATCATGGTAGATCCAAGTCTCATCCGACGCAAAAAATCTGTTTTATTTTGCTTAAAACGCTTCAAATTACGCTGAGAAATTTGTTTTCGATTCAGTTATTGTTGAATTGTTAAGGAATGCGGCACTAACTTTCCAAACAGCTTTTTCATATGCAATTCTTCGTGTAATATGTTCATCTGAGATGCCTATGGTATCAGCAATTTCTCGCTTAGTCAAACATGGATCATTAGACACAATATCATAAACTTGCTCAACCATTTCTGGTGTTGTTGCGCTTTTTGGACGTCCACTACTTGGATCATCTGCAACGCTTGTACGATCACGTTTAAACTCCGAAACCCATCGATGCACTGTTGGAAATGATGGAGCAGATTCGTTTAAGACTTCCACCAATTTTTTGTGGATTTCCGTCAACTTCAAATGGCTTGTAAACAAAGAATAAAGTGACCATTCAAAATAATTTTTTTAAAGTGTTCAAATGAAAGATAAAAAGTTAATATACGATATAAGTTTTTATTCTCTTATTGGTTAATACGTGTCGCTTTCAATACTTTTCAACCAACCTGTAGCAATGATTTCGGCAGAGAAAACGGAACTATAATGAGGAAGAATTGCTTGTTTCAATACAGAGTTATCAGTAGTTATACTAAAAGAAGTTGCAGAATCGGATTTGGAGCCATCGGTATAAAGGAACGAGTAATTGGAAGAGAGTTTTATAAATTCTTTTTGAAAAACTAAGGGGGGTGTCTGTGATTTACAGTAGGAATGAAGGCTTGTAACAATCGACTGCGAATTATATGACCATGGAGGAGAAAAATTTTTACAATGTTTTAACGGCTTGGAGGGAAGGTATTAATTCATTGTGTAAGTTAATTGAACGATGAAGAGCAGAGGGTAGCTTGGGCGATTTTGAGCATTTAAGAATTTTTTTTAGAGCTGGTGAGAGGGGGAGTCATGAGAATGAAGAATGGATTTATAAAGTTTGGCAGTGTTAAGGTGAAATCTAAGTTCTAGAGACAAAGTTTTAGTCTCGGATAATAGGTTGTTCATGGGAGAAGTTCGAAAGGCACCCTTCAATTGCGATTTCGGGCTATTACCATAAATTTATAAGCCAAAGTCAATTTTGGACATAATGATAGAATTGACAACGGAAAATAAAGTGAGATGGTTACAGTTATATTTACCGCTGGATAGGCATTTGATTACATTAAGTTTTTTGGAAAGAGGTGATCATTCCAAGAGTATCTTTTGTTAAATATAATTCCAAGAAAATGTTAGTGTAGTAATATTGAAATAAACACGTCTGCTTGGTTAAAGGTGTAAGCAAGAACTGATTTAATAGTAGTAAGCTTCTGATTCATGTCGAGAGGTGTCGCCACTGGATTACAATCTTCCATACCAAATCGTTTTAGAAGAGCTGTAAAATAATCAGACTGATTAATTGTTACCTTATCTCGCTGAATGTTGATTCCCAAAATAGATGATACTTCGCCCATATCTTTCAAATCAAAGTTACTTGAAAGCTTACGTTTAATTTCCAAGGCCATGGTTTTATCATTTGCAAATATCAGTATGTCATCAATGTATATGGCAACGTACACCATAGTAGGTCCATCAGCATACCAATAGACACACTGGTCAACGTGACTACGACCGAGCCCAAAATCCATTAGCACTTGATTTAATTTTTGGTTCCAGATCCTGCTTACTTGCTTCAACCCGTACAATGATTTCTTCAACCAGCATACTCTTCCAGACTGGTCGTTGAAATTTTCTGGTTGGATCATGTAAACTTCTTCTTCTAACTCGCCATTCAGAAACGCTGTCACGGCATCCAGTTGGTGAATAAATAAATTGTATTTTGTAGCCATCGAAAACAGAAGTCGAATTGACGTATATCGAACTACAGGTGCGAAAGTCTCAGTGTAGTCGATACCTTGTTTTTGAGAAAACCCTTTTGCAACAAGTCTGGCCTTATGTCGCACAATTTCATCCTTATCATTACGTTTTGTTTTAAAAACCCATTTTGATTTAATTGCAAACTTTCCTTTAGGCAATTCAGTCAACTCCCAGGTTTTGTTCACCTGATGTGCATTCATTTCCATCTTCATGGCGTTTTTCTAAGCTTAGGCTAAGTTAGAGTTCAGAGCTTCAGTAACAGTTGACGGGTCATTTCCGTTAGACATCATGTAGAATAAATGCCCTGCAGCCTTATAGTTGGCAATTGTTTCAGAACGTCGTACTTTAACCCCATCGCTTTCATTATAATCAGCCATACTCTGTTCAGATGATTCATCAGACTCTTAATCGTTCACCTGGGGTTCGTAGTCCAGAAGGTCATGCATAACATTTGGCTTGTCTGCTGAGCCGATACTGTTGCTTTCTATAAATTTAACGTTCTTGCTGATCAAAAACTTGTGGTCTGCCCTACGATAAAGCCGAAATGCCTTTGACGTCTCGGAATATCCAACGAAGATGCATTCATCTAATTTAGTATCCAACTTAGGAACGTGAACCATTGCCGTGCAACCAAATATGCGTAAATATGTTAGATTTGGTTTTATACTTGACCAAATCTCCTCAGGCGTTTTATGATTGCCACGGCAAGGAACTCTGTTTATCAAATATGCCGCTGTATTCGCCTCTTCAGCCCAATACATGTTTGGCAGTTTTGAATCCAGTAGCATACAGCGCACACGTTCAATAATAGTGCGATTCATTCGCTCCGCCACATCAATCTGCTCTGGAGTATACAGTGCAGTCGTCCGATGTATAATGCCATCCTCCTGCAAAATATGATCGAACGTTTTATTACAATACTCAGTACCATTATCAGACCTCAAAATACGTATTTAGAGCCCGGTTTGATTTTCTACTAGTTTTTTAAATAATTGAAATTTGTTGACCACATCTGACTTTTCCTGACTAGGATACACGAACGTTTTTCGAGAATGGTCATCAACAAAAACCAGCATAAAGAGAGCACCACTGAAAGACTTCACCTTCAACGGTCCGAGAACATCTGTATGTATCTCAAATCCAATAACCCTTCAGCACGGCTTCCACTTTGTCTACTCACAGCTCGTGTTTGCTTTCCTTTTAGACATACAATATATTTGTTTTGACTGGTTTCCGTTGTATTATAATTTACTCCAAATACAGCGTTTTTTACTAATTGTAAATTCTCGTCACAAATGTGACCCATTCGACAATGCCACAAATCAAAATTACTTACTGCCGACAACGCTCGTGAGTTTTCTCTGTCTAATTCACAATTGAGTCTGTACAAATCATTTTCAACATTACACTCAACAGTCATTTTCTCTTTGTTTGCCAAAATTACGTTCTTGTTATATACCACACATTCTCTCTTTAGCACTCGCCCCAGAGTCAATGTACCAAACAGTGTTCGATTTGCATGGTTGTGAGTAAGAGTTTGTAAAGAGTGAAGTATTTGACAAGAGTGAGGTGCTCGATGCAGCTATTGCGCTCATTTCTCTCTTTTCTTTGTTCTTCTCTTTCTTCACACTTGGACATACTCTTTGTATGTGCCCTTGAGCACATAGCAAATAACTGTTTCCTTCAAATCTTTCGATTTTGCTTTGTTCGTTCTCGCTTTGTTTGTACCCTTCGAATATAGGGCATTTGCGGCATTTATGCTATCGTTGTCAAATTTAACATCTTGCAGCAACAAATTCTTAACAGAATCGACAGTCAATTTTGTTTTTGAATTTTCCATCGCCATGACCAATGCCTGATATTCATTTGGTAGCCCGGTGAGCAACAAGGACGCCGTCACTTCATCGTCAATGTTTAGTCCAGCGTTGTTTACTTTTAAGGCGGTCATTACCAATTCGTTGACATATTCTTGAACAGTGGCAAACTGCTCCAGCTTAAGCTTTACCAACTTTTTAAGCAGTTCAACTCTCCGTGTTAATCCACTGTCTGCAAAAGCGGATTCCAAAGCATCCCAAGCCTCCTTTCACGTTGTTGCTTTGGCGATGTGTGCGAAGTTGGTACTCTCAATCATCAGAGTGATCTCAGCCAACGCGCGCTCATCGATATCCACCTCTTTGTCAGACGCGCCACTGCTTACAACCTTCCAGCAACCTTTAATTACAAGAAAAGACTTTGCTTGGCGCTTCCATACATCATAGTTTTCGCGGCCATTCAACTTTTCAAACGGGTAATTTACAGTTGACGACATTTTAATTTAAGTAAATACGCGACATATTGAAATAAACACGTCTGCTTGGTTAAAGGTGTAAGCAAAAACGGATTTAATAGAAGTGAGTAATTTAAGTGAGTACATTATAAAGTAAATTAAAGTAGATAGTTGCCAGATTGGAAATTATATTACAAGTAAACGTTGAAAAAACGCATTTAGTGTTGAACATTACGTGAAAAAGTATTAAAAATGTATAAATTAGTGTTATGAAGTCAATTTTATTTATTATTATTTATTTATTAACGCATAATTAATACAATTCATACAAAATTAATTATCTTTCCCATTTTACAGAGTTTAGTTTTCAAGTTTTTAATCTACTTAGCTACTGAAAAATTGTTTCAATTATTAAATAAGCTATATATATATGTACACATTTTATGCTAAGGAAAAATGGGAAAAAACCATAGATTATGAAGTCAATTGGTAGAGTATTGATCAGCTGATTGTGTGGCGGTTTATTTGTTTTTATAATTTGTCAATAAAATAATTAATTAAAATTTAAAACAAAAATTAAGTGTGCAGTGAAAAGTTGCAATAATAATAGATCTTCGATTGGCAACAACAACATTAGTATTTTTAACTTTCCAAGGAACAAACAACTGCGGGAACAATGGCTTCAATTTTGTGGTATAAATGATCCATTCCTGGTTTGGCGCTCGATGTACAATATGACATCCTGGACAAAAAGACACACTTAATAAAAGAAATGAAAGTGGGGCAAAGGCAAACTGTACTCCCTCTCCAAATATAGACTTCCGAGTCTCCGTCTGGGACACAATAGCAGTATTTTATCTATGAAGGAAACACAATTGAAGATAGTACTGAGGATTTGTCAGTAACAGTAGCATATATGACAGGTAATGAAGAAATATTCTCATTATTTTAAATTATTTATTTACATTTTACCTACCCAATTTAGTTTAAAACAGCAATGATGCTGACTAATGTAAAGGGCCACCAGAACCACTTGAAGGGCCAGATGAGATGCACGACTTGGAGTCAGATGCACTCGACAATTTTGCTAGTCACATCTGCCACACATTAAAAGACTGCCTGGCCTCAAATAGTGTGTTCAGACAGCGAGTTTTGGTTACCCGTTTTTTGTCACCGAGTTCTGAGTTGCGAGTTCTGAGCAGCTGTTTTTTGTTTTGTTTTCATTGCACACACAAATGGAACGTTGAGAAATAAAAATTGAAATTTTGTGAAAAATACATGGTTAACCTTGAACAAGTTTTTTTTTATTACTTTTTTCTTTATTTATTGGATCTTCTCTTTCTTTAGAGACTAACAATAAGTAATAGAATCTTAACCTAATTTCTTGTTTATTACTTTTACTTCACCTCCAGTTGGAGGGGATGTTTGTACTAAGTGCCCTTATAATTGAAGTTGGGCTGGTCAGTCATATCTCATAAGTCGTGTCTGTGACCTTAGTCGAGTGAGTGCTTTTGCAAATGGATTCCGGTGCGTGTTTAATTTCTCAGCATAAGTAAGTTTTATTTTGGCTATTTCATTTTTTACTGTAGGTATTAAGATCTATATGTAATCGCTCGTTTTTAAAAAACCAAGGGGCTCCAGTTATAGTTCTTAATATTTTTGATTGCGCTCTTTGAATAACGTCCAGATTAGAGGCGCTTGCATTACCCCATAGCTGAGAACCATAGGTCCATATTGGCTTTATGATGCTGTTATAAAGGAGTACTTTATACTCAATATTTAGTGGAGGTCGTGAGTTGATAAGTCAGTGAAAGCTGTTGGCTTTCAGTTTCATTTGAGTTCTCTTGGCTTCAATATGTTTTCGCCAAGTAAGTCTTCTGTCAAGATGGACTCCGAGGTACACAAGGTTATCTCCTTGTGGAATCAAAGTATTGTTTAGAGTAAGTGGAGGGCAAGTGCTTCTGTTGAGTGTGAAGGTAATGTGCTTGCTCTTTTGTTCATTCACTTTTATGCGCCAGTTGGCTAACCACTCTTCGATGTGTGATAAATAGTTTGCCAAAACTGATGTTGCATGCATCGTACAACGTGATCTACTTAATATTGCGGTATCATCTACAAAAGTAGATAGTGTGATTTGAGTGTCCGTTGGTATGTCGGATGTGTACAACACATATAGAAACGGCCCAAGAACGCTTTCTTGTGGAACTCCGGCTCTAATTTCGTAGTTTCGTGTTGTGTACTCGTTTTGTCACTCTCAAGGACTTTGTGAGTGTTTTTTGGAAGGAACATTTTTATTTTATGTATAAGGCCGTCCAACCAGGCTTTATCAAATGCCTGGGCAACATCGAGAAAAATAGCAGAGCAGTATTCGCGGTGTTCAAATGCTGTACGAATCTCAGAAGTTATGCGGTTTACTTGCTCGATGGTGCTGTGCCCTTTGCGAAATCCAAATTGATGAGAGGGTATAATGCCTAGCACGTGTCTATTGTTTTTTTTCAAGCATTGTTTTTTTAAAGAGTTTAAATAGACACGGCAGCAAGCTTATTGGTTTGTAAGATGAAGCTTGCGACTTGTCCTTCCCTGGTTTGGGGATCATTTTTATGATCGATTTCTTCCATTGTGTTGGAAAGGACCCACACTGCAACATCGCATTAAAGACTCTAGTGATATATTTTTTTGCAGGGCCCGGTAGTTCCATTAGCATTTTGGGCGTGATTTGGTCGTACCCTGGCGCCTTTTTTGGGTTTAAATGCTCTGTAATGATTTTTTGTGTCTAATGGATGAATTCTGATGGGAGAGGTTTGAAGATATAACTGATCGGAAGGTAGCATGATACTATTAGTTGGTGGGTTTGGTTTGAAGACATCTGAAAATTGCAGTGCAAAAGTTTTTGCTTTCTCTTCGTCACTCCTTGCCCATTTACCATTTTTATCCCTTATCGGCGTGTCAACATTAACTGGCGGTTTTATGCATTTGTGGGCCCTCCACAAAGGGAATTTTGAGCTTGTAGGTGATAAGTTGGCTATATATTGACGCTGGGCGAGCTGATCCTCATATTTTAAGGCTTTGCTAAGTTCACGAGTTGCAACTCTTAAGCGATGTTTCGCGTCAGGACACCTTACGTTTTGCCATTCCCTTCGTAGGCTACACTTCTTTGCGACAAGACTATCTATGTGCCTATTGTTTATGTTGTGATTATAGCATATCTGGGCTGGTGGTACTTGAGGAGTTGCATGATGGGCTGCCTCAGTAAGAATTGAACTTAGGTTATCGACGGATTTTTCAATCTCATACTCGTTGCTTATCATTGGGCTCAGCTCGATATGAGTACCTACTAATGTATTTCCTGTATTTAAGCCAGTTGGTCTTATTTGAAGTTAGTTGCAAGGGGTACTCTAGTAAGCTGAAGAGGATTGGAAAGTGGTCCGACGACAAATCTGCAAGAGCTTCTGCTGTTACTAAGCTGCTAGGAATCCTTCTGGTAATGCGGATGTCTATCAAATCCGGTATTTTTTAGGATCTGCTGGCCAGTATGTAGGCTTACCCGGGAGACATAGTTTAGTTTTTTATGTGTACAAATAAGCGTGTTGTACAATTTCTTTCCCTTGGGGTTTGCCAGTCGGGAGCCCCAATGCGGGTGTTTTGCATTATAGTCACCAGCGGTAAGGAAGCGATCTCCTAGGGAGTTGAATAGCTGCATGAATTGCGCCTCTGTTATAGTAAAACGTGGAGGACAATAAAATGCCGACAGTGCAATATCTCCTCGTTTTGATTGCAGACGTAATGATGTAGCTTGCATATGTTTTTCCGAAATTCCTACCAACGTGTAGTGCTTAATACGGTTTTTGATCAGAACACCAGTTCCACCGAGCGCCTTTCGATCCGGGTGATTCGTGTTATAGAAGACATACCCTGGTACTTGAAAATTATTTTTGTCCGTAAGATGGGTTTCAGCAAGGAGCATAACATCAATATTCCTGTCCTTTAGAAATTTCAAAACTTCTAATTTACGTCGAGAGATTCCATTTGAATTCCAGAGACAAATGTTTAACAAACCCATTGATGGTCTATTTTGATCGTTGCTCAGTGAGCATTTGAAGCAGTTTGTTTTGATTCTGCATTAATTCTTGCATTGTACTCTGCATAAATGTCATGAAGTTCATCATGCTTTGCTGCATTGACATTATCATTGCTTCGATGTTTCTTGTCGAAACTTGAGTGTTTTCGGGTGTATTATTTTGTTGATGTTGCTCACCTGTGGGAGCTGTGCGAATAGACTGAGCTAATATACCATCACGTGAGGGGAGAGTATCTTTCCCAATCACGGGTCTAGTTTTCAAGGCATTAGCAAAGGATACCCCGGGGACAGCATTGCCATACGGTTGTGCTTGGGTGGTATGCACATTAATATTACTAGGTCGAGGACCAGCACTCGTCGTCCTATTGTTCAGCTGACTCTTCAGGTTTTTAAATACTATACAACCTCTATAGTTTGCGGTGTGGTTTCCGCCACAGTTGCTGCATTTCTTCATTTTTGGATCCATTTTATCTTTGTTACAAGTGGTGGAAACCGCAGGCGACACATACAGAATGTAGCATGCAGTACGCTCTTGTGTGGCCATACTCCTGGCAGTTAGTACATTGTACAGGAGTGTTACGCTTGTGCGGCTCCTCCACAGTAATTCTACGATGTAACAAGTACTGTAGATTGTATAAAGGATGAACTGCATTTTTTTCAGTGGCATGCTGTCTGGCTCAAGTTCAACTTTAAACATGGATCGCGGTACTTTTTGCCTGTTGATGATGTTTATCACCACTTTTTATTTCGTTGGTATCTACATTAGCTTCGATGCCTTTGATGGCAACTTGCAGGCCCTTCGAACTTTTCAATTGGTAAGTATAATGATTTGTTTTTGACTCAATTAGATAGTTAGATATTTTCATAAAATTCTCTTCACTGTAGATCTGCAGTTTAGTTTCTGCTATATTTCCTTTTTTAAGAGGTATTATGAAAACTGTCATTGCCGATGAGTTGAGTGATCTTTCGTACGAGAGCACTCGGGCTTTCTTCTCGTATGTATATTGGAGGAGGTTTGAACTTTTTGACTTTCAGTGTGCCTTGCTCAGAATTTTTGGTATGGATATCTAAATTTCCACTTAGCAAATGGAACTTATTTGTACTGAGTGGATTCTCTGCTTTGCTTGTTTCATTGACGCGGTTTATTTTAGCTTTGTTCCCAGCCTTTGCATTTTGCCGGCTGAGCTTACGCTTTCTTTGGACATATCGATCGATCCCAATTTGCACTACCGGTTTGATTTTTGGAGATTCCTCTATCTGTCGCTGACCACTTTTTAATGCATTTGCCTCAGAATTTGGCGGAGTTTCGATGGGAGTATCATTTGAAGCTAGGTTAGACGATATGCTGAAGGGGTGAGAGATTGCAGATTCAGCGCTCCAAGTCGTACTTGCCATAGTACCTAATGAAAAGCTTGCGGTACTCGTTATAGCGGAGTTAGTAGTTGTTGTTGTAGTTGTACTTGTTTGTGTTGTTTTTGTAATCGGGCTTTGTAAAGAGATAAGATTCAGAGTTGAGCATTGTTGGCTCCATGAAAGCATTACATTAGAGTTTAAGTTTCCCAATTGAGATTGTCTGCGTGTTGTTGGTGGAGTTCTTTGAATACTCATATTTAATTTTAAATTAACTTTCTTAATTTAGAATCGCTTTGCCGTCAATTACCATTGACGTCAATATTTTAATATTATAATTTTAAAAATTCGTTGAAATATAATAAGGAAATATATTTTGGTCACCTTGATCCAACTGAGTCACCCTGTGATGATCATATGTGCGACAGGAACAGCTGATGTGTACTCGGAAAGAAAGACAATAGAAACACCAAATGAATTGAGTGTATTTTGTTTTTAAAAAATAAATTTTTTTGGGATATTCCTATTTCAACCGATTGCAGGTAAGTCCCCGGCAAATTTAGAGCCAATATTAATATTAGTATACTTCGGTTTTTCACTAATTTGTTTTTTTCTTCTAGGAGCTCAGAAATTCACTCACACATAAAACAACATAGTCACAATTAGAATTGAACAAGTTGAGACATGATTTGAGTTTGTTAGTTTTCAGTTATGTTTTGAGTTATATACGCAACTGCAGCTGCATTTAGGAATAAGTAGTGACGTGCGCAATTGAGTGAATTAGTTAGTTGTCAAGTACATATGTAAACGACAGATAATTAAAGGGTCGTGTGCAAAACGCATTTGAGCTTAGAGTTTGTGATGTTGTACATTTTGTGTGAATTGGTGTCGTGCGCAAATGCGGCTGAAGCGAGAATGTGTGGTGTCGTGCACACTAGGTTGATATAAGTAAGAGGTAGTTAGAGTGAGGAGTTAGTTGTCGTCAAACAATTCAAGGTGTTGGGTGTTAGAGATTTATAATTTTCAATAAACTGTATTAAAGTGTATAAATAAAAATGCATCTAATTAAACTATTCTTAAATATAATAAATGAAATTTATTACTAAATAAACTATATTTGAGCTACATACATGATTTAGAACATTTTGGAGTGTATGCACATAGTTCCCTTTCTCATTCCTGCTACGTACGAAGGCGGTGCATTAAGTACCCGTGTTTGACGATAGAGGCGAAGACGGTCCCATCGGCCGGTAAGGTCAAGGCGACGATGCGAAGGTCGTCATCCTCATGGATTTTTAGAAAAAGAAAGAACGATAACTGGACAATACTACAGTGAGTTATTGTAGCGCTTCGACAAAAAAATAAAAGGAGACACGGCCGCATTTGGCGAAAAAAAAGGTGTTGTTTCATCACGATAACGCACCAGCACATTCATCTGGTGTTGTCTCCGCCAAACTGCATGAATTGCGTTATGAATCGCTGCCGCACCCCCCATATTCACCCGATCTGGCTCCATGCGACTTTTTCTTGTTCCCTAACATGAAGAAATGGCTCGCGAGAAAAAAATTTAGCTCAAACGAGGAAGTCATCGCCGAAACAAAGGCGTATTTTGGAGAGTTCGACAAATCCTAATTTTTGGAGGGGTTAAAAAATGACCGGAACGTTGGGAGAAGTGTATCTTTCTAAAAGGGGACTATGCTGAAAAATAAAATTTTTTTTTCAAAATATGGTGTCTTCAGTTCTAACACCGGTACCTAATGTACCGCCCTCGTATTTTGTAAATAGATTACAAAAAAATTTACAATTAATATTTTCTTTAAATATGCCATCAACAGCTGTTTATTGCCGCGCAAATTTTACCAACACTTTTTAGACTGACCATGTCAGACCAGCGACTTCTGGCAGAACTCGATCGAGAACCTGAGCTCTGAGCAACAAGTACAAATTTCGTTCATTTTCCCTGTGTTTGTTGTAAACTAAACTCGAGTTCTCGAGCGAGTTCTGCTCTGTCTGAATTCACTATTACACTTGGGTTGATCAGTTGATCGAAGGCGGTCTTTTTATATATATATATAAATGATGCTCTTTCTAGCTGCGACATTCTCCCTTAGTAATGACATTGTTAACTAAAAATTATATACTATATATCCATATATAGCACTTAAATTAGTGCAGACGTGTCCAAATCGAAAAAATCAAAAAGTTTTTTGAAGAGGAGACAATTCGGAATCATAATTATCTATAAATTCTATGTCTAAAAAAATATTTAATAACGAAAAATAAGCAGTCTTCTGAAACAAAGCTTCCACGTTAAGGTAATCAATTGTTCAAGTTTCCGACTATTTGTATAAGAGATAATTCGAAAAGAGGATCAGGTACGATCGGTTTGAAAATTTGGAGTCTGGAAATCATCATCAACTCCCCACCAAGTTTGTAGCGGTACATTTTAGAATAACCTGCCCACCTCTGAGGAGACCTGTGAGTGGTAATATGTCACAGCGTGTTTTTTTTTAACGTGCAGTTAGGTTGGCTTTAAAATCTTTTTCTCCAGCTGCTGGTTGCAGGTATTTTTAAAAGCGGTTTGTGGTACCTGCTACTTTCCCCAGCATTGTACTCCACGAAGCTGCTTTTAATGCCTTAATGAGCTGATTGCAACGATTACACCAGTCTCCTTCTATCCCAGCATTCCATTGAAAACTTATATTGTATTCTGCTCAACTGATTAAATTTATTTGCCTACAGAACGTTTCCTCTTAGAATAGCATTGGACAACTTATGAGGCAATCTATCTGCGTTATGTGGCAGTAGTCTTTGTGATGTATTGCATATGCAGACCTAATGTATAGAAGTGACTTTCTTCAGTACCAGTTTCCAATGACAATGCATAGTTTGGGATTGTGTCCGGTAGCCTCAGCACTCTTTTCAAGAAATACCGCTGGAATTTGTTTACCTCTTCCGGAATTGTGTGTCCCCAAACCTGTGCTGCATACGCTTGGATTGACTTGCAAACTGCCAAAAATAGCTTCCATTTTGATGCCAATGAGATTTCGCTTTTGCCTAGGAAATTACGCCATGTCAAGTTAATGCTGTTTTTTCCTTGCTCAATTCGGTTGTTGATGTGTTTGGTGAAAGACATTTGTGAGAATTACACCAAGGTTACAGTATTCTGACGTTATCTTCACTCGTTCTTGCTTGTAAGTTCACATTTCTTGGGCCGAAAGTCGACCTCCCTTTCTGAACACCATTATTTCTGACTTCATTAGGTTTACTTCCATACTCCATTTTAAACAATAATTCTCTTACTTATATATCATTGATTGGAGTACATTCACATCATCAGCTAGTAGTACTATATCATCCGCGTACATTAACACTCTTATGTTTGTCCCATCAATATTTAGACCACCTTTCAAATTGTTGTGGATATCATTTAGATATAAAATAAACAGCAACGACGACAGTAGACAATCTTGTTTTACCCCAGAATAAGTATCAAAGACATCTGACATTTCATCACCCGTCCATACCGCGTACTTGCTGTCTTTGTAGATATCTTCTATTACTCTTAACATTTTTGTTAAAAGGCCAATCTCATGCAGCTTGTATATTAGAGGGTTTCTGAGCACCTTATCAAAAGAAGCCTTGAAGTCAACAAAGAAGGCGTAAACTTTTTTGTTTTCCGCTAATTTTATGTGCACAACACTTGACAGGTTGTATATGTTATCCACCGTTGAGTATCCCCTTCTAAAGCCTGCTTGGAATTCGTTAATAATGTTATACTGTTCTGCCCATTTGTAGATTCCCATGAACACTTTTTCGATGGTATTCATAAAAGCTATTCCTCTATAGTTATTTACCATATTTGGATCTCATTTTTTCAATATCAGGAACATAATTGTATTTAAAAATGTATTGTCCACTTTTCCTGTTTCGAGTATAACGGTGTAAGCTCTGGTTAACTCCTCTAAGAATTCGCTGGTTGCATTTTTGTCAAATTCATAAGGTATCCTATCTATTCCAGGGGCCTTGTTATTTTTTGACTTTTTTAAAACCTGATAATTATCGGATATTTGTATAGCACTATCTAGGATGTCATGAGATTGATATCGTTGCCATTAATGGATTTAACAGAATTCTTGGGTAGGATTTAAGAGGGTTGCAAACTAATATTTAAGCTGTTCCGCCGATAAATTTGCTCCAGTTTTAAAAGTTTGCCCTCTTATTTCGTTTGCAACTCTCCACCAATCTGTGGAGTCTTTTATATGGTTTATCTTCTGTTCCATCCTTTTAAGATATTCAAGTTTGGCCTGCCCACACACATTTCTATAGACTTGAATGGCTCTTAAATAGTAAGACTTGTCACTTTCATTATTTGTTCTTTTAAATTTGTTTAGAGCTTCAAATGATTTTATGCGCGCTTTATGACATGTAAAATTATACCACCACTTCTGTTTAAAAATTATTTTTGTGCCACTCTGTATCTCCACTGAGTTCCTGATAACTTCACCCAGCTGGGGTAAGGTCGGTGTGTTATTTTCTTCATTTAGGGTCTGTAGGTTCTCATTTAATTTTTGTTGGTATGTGCTACGCTTCGACTCTATCCAGCGCAGTTTCGGTAGTTTTGTTTTGCTGTTAATATTTTCAAACTCCATAGTAAGCTTGATTGGCATGTGATCTGACCAGTATATACATTTGTGATTAGCTCGATGAGACGAGTTGATTTAGCCATGTCCGTTTGTCCGTCTGTATGTATGAAAATTGGTCCCCCAGTTTTTGAGCTAGAGAGCTGATAGGTTTTTGCACATAGGTTTCTTTTTACCATACACTGCACATTTGTCGGAATCAGCCGAATCGGACCACTAGGGGGGTACCTCCCATACAAACCCCACTTTAAATTAATGTTCTTATTAGAAAAAATTTCGTGTTTTTTAACATATCAAACTGAAATTGGGACAATATAGGTTTCTGATCCATATCCATCAACCGTGTAAATTTAATCATAATAGGGTTACCAGGAGGGGTACCTCCCATACAAACCCAAATTTAATGAGAAACTTATAAAGAATAAAAGTACAATAAAATTTCCACCCAAACTGATGTGATGCTAAGAAAGGAATGTTGGCTGCAACTCCGTGGAGCATCTTTGGCATAGCTAATGATAGGTTTCTTTCTGGTTTTAATTTGTATTAAGCATTATTTGTTGGTTCTGCTAATGCAAATTTTGTAGTTCTTTTTATATTTATGGGATGAATATTTTCGAGCTTTCCTTTCTTAAACTTTGGCTCGTCTTTGTGCCGTAGGCTTTTATAATTTTTTATATATCCAGTATCTCGACTTTCGTTATATTCCTCTCTATTCTTATTCCGTTTCAATGTTACTTTTTGGTTCCTATTTTCTATTCTTTGCTTGATTTGGTTAAGATTTACTTTGCCAGATTGAGCTTCAAAAGGTGTACATTCTATAGTGGCAGTGGAAGGAATTATTGTAAAATGTTATTGCGTTTACTAATTTATCTGTAATAGGTATTTTGTCTTCCAAGTTCAAAACTGTAATCCTTTCCGTAATCGTCTTATTTAACCTCTCTATATCAGAAGTGCCTCTATGGCTGTTAGGTTTTGTAAAGTAAAACTCAATTTTCTCCTGATCCAATAAATCTATAGTACCATTAGATTTGAACTCATTATCGAACACAACGGTTAATGTTTGTTTCAAGAATTCCGAAGTGGTCGTTTAGATTCTCAAGAAGAGAATGGCAAGTTTGTGCATTCATGGATTCATTGCTATCGAGAAGTGCCTCTTCGTTTTGCGTTAGAATTTCCGCTAAATCGCAAGAATCTCCAACGTTAATTTCGTTTGTGTCAGTGTTTACCCTGCTCAGAAAATCTGCTATTTAACTACAATTTCCCTTAATATATTCTATTTTGAAATTGTACTCGCTAAGTTCGATCAGCCACCTTTGAAGACGA
Source organism: Amiota communis (assembly GCA_037043315.1). Classification (NCBI taxonomy): domain Eukaryota; kingdom Metazoa; phylum Arthropoda; class Insecta; order Diptera; family Drosophilidae; genus Amiota; species Amiota communis. The sequence goes on from JBAMAV010001584.1 coordinate 102,048, forward strand.
GGACTAATATCCTTTGCGGAGTACTTTGCAATCAGCCACTTAAATGGTTGATGGTCAGTCTCGAGATCGAACTCTCGGCCAAATATGAATAGTCTAAAATATTTTACACCCCAAACTATAGCCAACAATTCCTTTTCTATTGTTGCATAATTAATTTCATTATTGTTCAGTGTTCGCGAAGCAAAAGCAATTGGATGATCATCTTGTGATAAGACAGCGCCAATTATGAAGTTGCTAGCATCGGTTACTGCTTTGATTCTTTTTCAAAATTAGGATTACTTAGTATAGGTGGGTTTGTCACTATGTCTTTTAATTGTTGAAAAGCAAGTATAAAGCTAGAATCGTTTAAATTAACTGATTGCTCTTTCTTAAGGTATTTAGTCATAGGGTAAGCTATTTTCGCATAATCTTTTATAAATTTGCGATAGAATCCTATCATTCCCAAAACGGATTTGATTTTCGTTTGTGTATTTGGTATTTTCAGGTTTCGGATAATGGCAACTTTAGTATTAATCCCAGTCGTTGTAAGCACATGCCCCAAGAACTGGCTTTCTTTTTGCAAAAAATCACACTTGTCTACTTGGATTTTGAGCTTAGCCCTTCTTAATGCTTTAAATGTAGAAGTTAAATTGCATAGATGTTCCTCCAAGGATGTGCTAAAAACTAGAATATCGTCTATATATACCACACATATTTTATTAATGAACTCGCGGAGGACAGAGTTCATCAGCCTTTGAAACGTCGAAGGGGCAAAAGGCATTCGATTAAATTCGATTAAACTCATAATGGCCTTGAGGCGTTGAAAAGGCAGTTTTTCCTCTGTCCTCATCTTTTAGGGGAATTTGGTGGAATCCTTTAGCTAAATCTATTGTCGTGAAATAATGTGCATGTCCTAATTTGTCTACAACCCCTGATAAATTGGGTGTTGGGAATTTGTCATCGACGGTATATTCATTCAGTTTTCGGTAGTCTACGACTAATCGTCGGAATTATCAACTTTATTGAGCACAATCCACAGCGCACTGTTGTACGGCGAGTTGCTTTTCCTTATTATACCCTGCGAAAGCATTTGTTGAATTTGTGATTGAATTTCTTCTTCGTGTATTTGGGGATATCTGTAAGCTTTTGAATAAAGAGGCTTATCTATTGTTGTCACTACTTCATGACAAACGTCTGTAGTCACGGATAGCAACTCTCCTTCTTTGTAAAAAAAGGTCATTAAATTTACATAAAACTTTAAGTATTTTACTTCTTTCCTCCTTATTTAAATGAGAGAGGTCAATATTATCAAAAATACTCTGTTTTTCAATGTGTCCTATATTACATATATCGTCAAAAATATACGGACCTAATTGCTCCTCGAAGAATATTTTATTGCCGAAAACGTCTATGAATCGCTTTTCGCTATAAATTATTACTTATTATTAAGGTATAAGGAAATTTTGACCCATAATGGCGTCATAATTATTGTTTTTAAAGTCAATGCATCAACCGTGTTTCATGATCCTAGAGTTACCAGGAGGGATACCTCCCATACAAACCACCATTTAAGTAAATGTTTTTATTAGAAAAAGTTTTTTGTTTTTTAACGTATCGAACTGAAATTTGGACACTAAAAGTTTCTGATCTATATTCATTAATCATGTTAATTTTATGATGCTAGGGTTACCAGCAGGGGTACCTCCCATACAAATTCACATTAAATGACAAACTTATAAGGAGTATAAGTACAATAAAAATACAATGCCACTAAAACTGTGTTTTTTGTTGATACTCAAACTGTAACAGAGAGAATATAGCGATGCTAAGAAAGGAAGGTTGGATGGAACCCGTTTGCATGTTTGGCATATCCAATGATAGCCTTCTTTCTAGTTTTGTATTCGATTTGGTCGGCTCTTAATAAAGTTCGGTACCTTTAAGGTTTATCTAATTTTTGAATGTCAAAATCTTCCAAAAGTACACATGGAATTATAATACTAGTAGAAGATCCTGTGTCTACAATAGAGGCGTGCATTGATTGTATCACTTTTCAAATTACATATGTTTCATTGTATGATTTGTAATAATAACCACATTCAATATGCATTGTACAAATAAAATATAAATGGAATAAGAGAAACACAAGTTATTCATAATGTAACTGAAAATGAATATGAGAGAAATTCAAATTCATTATAATGAATGTGATTAGATTATATTTACAAACCTATTCATTATTTGTTGAAATATTTTAAACACTAAAATAATGAGGGATGAAAAAGACACTTTGAACATCAACAACCACTACTCGCAGGCGATCGAGTTGAGCGCACACAAAAATACAGTGATCACTGCATTTGACGTCACCAGCAAATCTCAATAAGGTAGTAAAATTCGCAGTCCCTTAAGTGACGTTCCACTGTATTTTTAAAACTGAACAAAGCAACTGTGCTCTTTTTCTCAACTCTCTCCCACTCTTTGTAAATGCGTAGTATGTTTACTTGTGCGCTCACTTCAGCTCGCTCGCAATATACAAAACACATGAAAGGCTGAAAGATTGATTATCCGAAAACGCTATTAGGTGCCTTAATTGTTCAAATATAACATTACAAAAAAATGATATCTATAACACCCACATTGCATCCCCATTCTTTGAACTCATACTATTAATTGTTAATATTATTATAAACTAGATTTCCTGGTGCGCGTTGCTACCCCCTGACTCAAAAAATGGGGTATACGAATGCCAAAATTTTTTTCTTTGATGAAGATCAAACGGATATGTCCTGTATCCCGAAATAATGAGTAGCGTGAAAAATGAAACGAAATGACTGAGTGGTAAACTGGCAATGACAACGCAAAAATCATCGATATCAATCAATGCTTCATTATACATTGCGTCGGTGAATGTAATCGCTAGATCATAGCACCGTGTACGAGTTCGATGCAATATATCGTCAGCCATTGAATCTTTGTGTTTATCTCACAACGTATCTTCTCGTCCCGGGAAACATGTAGTCAACACTATAGCGAATAGTAGATGAATTTGTGTTGATGTACCGCTGCTGCTTCAGCAAGCATATCGTCCCAGTGATTGTCGTCTTCGAGCAAACCGAGTGCAAGGATTCATCTTTATACGTTGGATACTGTTGTCCACTCACTTTGCGTATATCTTGAAATGACAATGGGCCAACAATTAACCAACAGTCGCAGATAGAAACACTGTCGGCCTTGGATTGACTGTATGTACTCGGTGCCTTGCATGTGGGGCATCCATTTTTTTGTTTGATTCCATGTAAAAGCTGATGTACCTGCCAATTTGGTAGCGCATTATTTCGTCGTTGTTCACGTTCACAGCTCACGACATCGCAGTATGGCGTTGTCCTCACCACGTCGAATCATAATATGATGCGCATAAAAATCCATCGAGCTCACTTTCTTGTTTGTTTCGCCTCCTGCACAACATATTCATAAATATTCTTAAATATTAATTGAAAATAATCTTAAAATGATTAATGATGTTTATAATGAACGAAGTACCTGTGGCGGGATCACATTGTTTAATTTTTATCCAATAACCGTCTTGTCCCTTCCAGAAAATTAGCGGATATTGGAGAGCGTCGTATGAAAGGTGTGTGTCAGCGATTAACTCCAGATTATTGTTTCTTTTTCGAATAGCAATTTCTTGAGCCTCTGTGCGGTCGCCAACCATGATTCCACAACAGGCGCATTGACTCTACGCACATGTTCTTCAGCTGGTGTTTTAAGAGGATTGATGACAATAGCGTGATTGTCATTTTGCAATTCGTGCATGTGTGATTTTCAATAATTCATGGTGCCGATTCAAAATGGCGGTTAGTGTAGCAACGTGCATCCACGCGATTGGCGTCCTCACCGCCCAGGAAGTATATGTGTAAAAACTTATGTGATTCGTTTTGCATTGGCAGCAATGAGTGTGGTACACTTGGCCTCTGATTTTGAACGTTGAATTGAATTGTTGACCATTTGCCGCAGTATTATGAACTATTTCTGTTGCTCCAAACGATGTCATTTGGAAGCATGAATTGAGTGTGCGAATGCACTTCAGGAAGAGGTTTGAATCTGGATCCGTGCCGATGAGCAAGCCGTTCAATGCTTCTGTTGGTGTCTCAATTTCTGGTAGTTGCACTTTTCCTGATGTGCACCACATGCCAGCTGGCTCATGTTTAAATATGAGCGCATGGTAATGGGGACATTCTTTGTCCATTGCACCAATCAGCACTTTTGGATGAGCGGAATATTCAATACCTGGCTCATATTCGAATGCGAGCCGAAGGAACGAAACGGATGTTAATGATCGATGTACTTGTTGGCGTTGTCGGTCATTTGCTCTGTCTGTGTCAATTGCGAACCGGCGTGCTTATCTATGGTCCAATTGTCGTTGCTGATTTCGTTCACCTCGTGCCTCTTGTGATCGAGATGCGCATTTTGTTATCTTGTTGTATTTGTTCGTCCGTTCTTTCATTTTGCGTGTTTGTTGCATTATTTGTTCGACGTCTCAAATAGGGCCCCCTGCGTCTTGGTGGCATTGTAAACACACATACAATGGACTGTTTATCTATTTATAGATTTCCCGGCGCGCGTTGCTATGTCCTGGCTCAAAAAACAGGGTATACGTATGCCAAAATTTTCTATTTAATGCAGATCAAACGGATATGTTTTGTATCGCAGCGTTCATGTAGCTGCTGCACCTTTCATCTTTGCTAACGTAGTCCATTTTTCAAGTCGCAAGTCGGCAAAAATGTCAAATTGGCAAATTTGCCGAAGGATAAATAATACCTTACGACCTATTCTCATACCTACCAAATTACTTATATAAAAAAAAATGTCATAAAAATCGCTCGAGCTGTTACGGAGGAGTTTATACACTAACACCGTGACACGAGATTTTTATATATTAGAAGAAGATTAAGTTATTTTTTATAAGTTATTATTGTAATTATTAAATAAGCTTAAAGCTATATATCGTAGCTATAGCTTTAATCTAGTTTGTTTGTAATTTTATATTGCATCTTAGCTGTATATAAATAAATAAATAAAACACTGATTAATGTCGTTAATTGCCATGTATTATTATATATTTCAAAGATAGTTCCTTGCCATTTTTACTTGAATATGATTTCCGGAACATGGCCTCCTAAAGCTGGCGCGGAGAAAGTCGAATCGGGAAGTCCAATTTTCATCGCTTTTTGCATCAATGGAGGCCGTATGTTAGTGATAACGTGACAAATGTTGTCTTCCAAGGCGTTAATCGTCTGTAGACCAGAGACTTCTCATAGCCCCACAGAAAATAGTCCAGCGGTGTTAAATCGCATAATCTTGGAGACCAATTCAAGGTTTCATAACGCGAAATTATTCGTTCACCGAGCATTTCTTTCAATAAATTAATTGTGGCACGCGCTGTGTGGCATGTTGCATCGCCTCATGGCAATTAACACCATTAATCAGTGTTTTATTTCAATTTAAAATTCTCAACCTCTAAAAAAACACACTATATATATAGAAGATATAGACAGATATAGATTTGAAGGTTTTTTTTGGAAGTGAAACTTCTTAAGCGAAAGGGAGTAAATCCAAAAAATATAAGAATGTAATGTGACGAAAATCAAAATGTGACGAGCAGCGTAGAAAATGTATATTTATGCATGAGTAAGAGAGATAAAAAATGCTTTACTGATGTGTGTTTACGAAGAGCGTACGAACAAGTGACCGAATAACCGACCACCAGCCGAAGATGCTTTTCTCTCTCTCTCTCTCTTCGTGTGTGTCGTCGTTGTTGTTATTGCGAGTGAACATACAACAGAGCTCTCTTTCTCAATTTGCATTTGTCGAGAATGGAAGTGCTGGTCGTTGCTGTTGTTTGGTTTGCATAAACAACAACACACCCGCAATTACTACAGTTGCATTTTCGCTCGAATTTCATTTATGCTTTTCATTAGTGTGTGAACTACACGACGCCGATCTCGCATTTTTGTGTGCACGTCGCTGAGACTTTGCTGTTATATGTCATATAAATCAATACGTTATTTAACCCAATTATTTAAATTATTAATTATAATATGCTATAATGAAATATGTAAATGAATAATATTATAGAACACAATTCTAGTAATTATTTTAAAACTAAAAACTAAAACTTGAGTCCTAACATTTTGAGCAGGCAGTTTCACTTCAATAGTGTGCTTATATAAGTGAGGCACATTACGTTTTATACTCTTCACGGGAGTGAATAGTATTATAAGTTTGTCATGCAGTTTGTAACACACAGAAGGAGACATCGCAGACCACATAGAGTATATGTATATATTATATATATTTGTGATCAGCTCAATGAGACGAGTTGATTAAGCCATGTCCGTCTATTCGTCTGTATGTATACAACCTAGTCCCTCAGTTTTTGAGCTAGAGAGGTTTTAGGTTTCTTTTTACGATACGCTGCACATTTGTCGGAATAAGCCGAATCGGACCACTAGGAGGGGTACCTCCCATACAAACCCCGCTTTAAATTAATATTCTTATTAGAAAAACTTTTATGTTTTCTAACGTTTCGAACTGAAATTTGGACAATATAAGTTTCTGATCTACCGTGTAAATTTCATGCTCCTAGGGTTACCAGGAGGGGTACCTCCCACACAAACCCAAATTAAAAGAGAAACTTATAAAGAATAAAAGTACAATAAAATTGCCACACAAACTGATGTGATGCTAAGAAAGGAAGGTTGAATGCAACTCGGAGGAGCGTGAAGAGTATTACATCTTTGGCATAGCCAATGATAGCCTTCTTTCTGGTTTTTATATCATTACGTTTATTTAATAAAATTTAAAGAAAAATTCTAAACATATAACGTCGCAGTTTGCGCCCCTTATACTTTTCAATTTTACCTACCTTTGACAGAGCACAACGTAAGAAACTCTGCACTACTAAAAGTTTGGAAAAAAAATCTTGGGGCATGCTTGTAATGTGTTATCACATCTACCATATAGCTCAGACTTTGCCTCATAAGGCTTTCATTTATATCACTCCTTACATAACTCCTTGAATGCTGAGAAGAATAAAGATTGCAGAAGGACATCGAATAAATTGCAAAATACAGGATTAAAAAATGTTTCGCAGGTAATATACTAATCGGATCTGAAATCATCTTAAAAATACACAACCCAATATTACAATAAATGGAAAACCAAATTTTTTGTCCATTTAATGATCATTTTAGTACTTACCAATATATTCTTCTTCAGTTGTACCATCGTTTCCGCTAGTGATGTCATCATCATTTATTCGCAGACGTGCCATATCGCTTAGCGGCAATGTTCGATTGTCACCAGAATGTTTCGCTGATTTGGACCCACGACGCGGACCAGTAAATTTTTCACTGGACATACGTTTTTTTCTATGTTTCTTACTGCTCCCTAATATTATTTCAGAGGATGCTGATACCGGCCACATCTTTGTATAGTTTGATTGATCCAAACCAACAAATTGCACAACCTCACCATTTTCCACTTTTGCTAGACGTGTTGGTACTGAGCAGTGTGGACCTTCACCACCTGTGTGTCCAATTATTTCTACAGCTTCACGAAATGATACTGATAAATTTGGTCTTCTTGATTTTCTTGCACGTTCGCTTGCATCAAATGCCAATGCGGTTGGATGTTTACAATGCTTAACGCGGACATAACTGCTAAATACGTGAACTCCAAATTCTCTTATTAATTCATCACTAGGTAATTCGCAGCGGTGCTTTGGTGTATTAAAGACCGATGGATGCGTTGTAATGCGTTTCTTAATAGCTCCTGCTCTTCGAAGCTTAGGCGGCAGAATCTTAAAGTGTATTGGTGTAGAGCTACCCATTAGCTTTTTTTTTTTTGATGACATCAATTGTTGAAAGCTGTTATTGTTTGTATTTGATTTTTTGTGAAGTGTGCTTGTTGGTGACACCTTCAACGTATCTGATTTTATTTTAGATCGATTCCAGCCTACCTTTATCAGTTGTGTGTGGATACAAATTTCCTCTTCCGTTAAGCGTCTTAAGAAGACACAACATTTTTTTATCTGACCAGATAAGGAATGGGATACCTTACGTTCCGCGTTGGTGGTTAATATGGTATTTTTTTTCTTTTTTACTCCGCTGCACTGCGGTAATTCATCATCAAACTGCTTTTGTTGTGCTTTTGTTTTAGTGAAACTACTTTTAACCGATTCCTTATCAGATTTATTGTCTTCGTTGCTCTCTTGCAATGATAATCGTTTTAAACGGATAATGGGCTGTTTTGGAAACGATTTAGGCGATGTGATCACAAGGTCATTTACCAACTCATTTATTAGTATGGGCGATGTTAGTGGCGACAGAGCTGAAACTTCGAGTGGAGAATTGCTTGCACGATTTATTTGTTGCAAGGACGGTGGCACCTGATCGGGTGGCGGCGCTGTTTTTACGTGGTCGAACAGATCGGACATTTCAATTTAATACCTTGTTCTGAAAATAAAAACATTAACATTTTACTTTTACGTTATCGGATAATTTGTAAATAATATTAGTTGTCCCGGCAAACGTTGTTTTATTTTCACTTTCATTCTTAATTTGAGTGTCTTGAATGTATTTTCACAGATCTGAGGAATCCAATTCGGTTACCGCCTTTGTAAAAAAAATTGGATTTAATATTGACAAAATTATCTACGCACAAAGAATTATTAATTCTTAAAACCAACAATCGAAGAGAGATTTTTGACAGAGACAACTTCATTAATTTTAATATATGTCTCAAAGCTTTATATGTCTTCAAACCCGCGGCCCAAGTGAAGTCTGAATACAGCCCATGTGGCCGAAGTTTTTTATTTGCTCCCGCAATCCAACTCATCACGTATTTTTTCAATGCGTCCCAGAGAACCAAAAAGGTATGACAGCCGTCTTTATTAATGCATCAATTACCTGACGTTGTGCACACTTAAATGTCACATACAAACATACATATGGGTACATAGTATAATAAAAGACACCACAACGATGCTCAATCGGAGAAAACGCGGGAAAGTAATTTATGGCAAGCAAAAAAAAAAAACTAAGCGAAACTTATGCATATAAGTATATCCTTATTCATTAAACTATAACTTAAAGAAAAAAAATTTTCAAATATATAAATACACAACACACCACACCTGTCTCATTTAAATTTGATAGACAGGAACTGTACAATTGCAACTAAACTGCACACTACACAGCAGCTAATGCAAAATGCAATGTAATGACATTACGATTACTATTTTTCGCAACCTATTATCACAATAGTCTTAAAAACTATAATATTGTGCAGATTGTAGGCTTATCGAAATAATAGGCGCCAAAAATTCGTAATTTAAATATTTATTTTAGATACATACTTACATCTTGAAAACTTACCTTTTTTAATGATATTAAGTTATTAAATTCACAAACATATTTTAATTGATTTAAAATAGATTCTTAATTGTACCTTAAGACTATCGAAACGAGTTTAAATCTAATTAAAAATATATTTAAAAAACAGATTACTTTTCTTGTCGCGGACAACCTTTACGGTGAAAAATCGCATAGACGCTGCTGTTAGTTTTGTTAAATTAGTGATGTAAGAATCATCGATACATCAAGTATACAGAATATTTCGATGATTGTAAAGACACGGTGCTGCGTGCATGATCAAGCATAATAAAGTGTCATCATTGTGTTAAGATACGCATCCACACGTCCTCGATTCGATCAAATCGTGGTTGTTGTAATTTGATGAGTTTCCCATCCACTCCATCCACATGTTTTCAAATTGAGAATTTTTGTTATTTCTTTTTGAAGCGCAGTGAGTACACACAGCGAATATACCGACGGCAATATTGCTTGTTCTAGAAAAAATATGATGAAGAAAGAGGGTGAAGAAAAATGAGAAGAAATGCACACAATTAATGTGCCGTTTCTTTTCTCCGTTGTAGAGACATACGCCAGTTCGCAACGAAGATTTCATCGCAATGAGATGTTTTCACCATCCACTCATCAACTTCTGTCATATGGAAAAATGAGATCAAGACACTTTGATGAGAAAACAAAACGTTTTGATTTGACTCAAACATTTGCACAAACGTGAAATCAGCACCAACCTCACATCAAATCACTTCAGCTCTCTATTTTCTCTGACGATTTGATCAAATCGTGGACGTGTGGATGCCTACCTTTAGTGAAATTAGAATGCGTATGATTCACATACGATGATTGACGGAATATCCAAATTGTTTTGATATTCCGTCCATCCTGAGCGTTGTACAATAATACAATGTACCGCCAATTTGACCTTTTACTCTCTCAAAAATTACTCACTCTCAATTGTTGATGTCATTAGCATATCAGTGTATAGAACGTTGAAATAATGCATTTAGTGTTGAACATAATTTGAAAATGCATTGAAAATTGAAGGATTTTCTTTTTGAAATTACGTTCAACACTGAATGCATTATTTTAGCGTTCTATACACTGATATGCTAATGACGTCAACAATCCTTCAATTTTCAATGCATTTTGAAATTACGTTCGACACCGAATGCATTATTTCAGCGTTCTATACACTGGTATCCTTCAAAATCTTCAATTTTCAATGCATTTTCTTTCTTTGTTTGAGGCTCTCACTTTGCTCTGTCGTGCAAGCTATCGCATTTACGCTTGCACAAGGTAAGTATGTATGAAACTGACAAACATAGGCATGTGCTCACATTTTCGAAATACTTGAAGTGAGCAGACGTGAGCGCTAGTAGGAAATATTTTCAAAGTGCCGACGGATAGTGTGAAATATTTGTGAATTGCCGTCGGCTTGTAAACGATTGAAACTGCACGCACGATGCACCTTCAATCACTTCAACTCACACATAGACAAATGCTTGGTCATGCATGCAGCACCGTTTTCTTTTTTTTGTATTTTTCTATCCTTTGCCAAAGATGCAATTTCACAAAAATAACCTTGTTAAGAAAACCCCAGAAGAAATCAATTATTGCTACTTTAATGTAAACAAACTTATTTTGTCTGTTAATTAACCAACAGAGTAAAAGCATCAACACTGTAAACAAAAACACCCTACATTTCGTTACTCGTTTGCCTATCCTGCTTACTTGTCAACTCTTCACGACAATATACCAGAGCAAGCAACGTGTAAATGGCGCTTAATATGTACTTGACAATATTAAGGTCCTTTTAAACGGTAAGTTCAGTCTCAGTGCATTATCGACTCGAAATTCGCACCGATAACTGAAACGATGACATAAAAATGGACTGATGGCCCAACTTATTTGTCAGTCCATTTCGATGACTTATCGATAAATGTAACCAAGTAAACAAATGTAAGTGGCTGTTATGAAATTAAAATAAATGCTACGGATCATGTTTTGCATTCCTCTCGACAAAACTGTAGGTACTACACAACTTCGAGTGGTTGCGTTTTTCGGAGTGATTTTATCCAATAACGAAACCACTTCAACTGAATGTTAATAGGGCTTCGATAAAACAGAAACTTCGAAAAATTCAACATTACATTTAAAACGAGCTTACATCCATTTGCTTGATTGGTTTTCACCGCTTTTACATTATCGAACTTTGCGAACATCCGACTTTTGCTTGTTGGCAAGCGCGGGAGTTAAGTGTCCCCATTTAACCCTGAACCATAACGCTGAAACTGACGAAGTCAGCGTAATAGTTCAGAAATATATTAAAACAGAAAATGCTTCCTAAAACAATACACAATTTAAACGAAAGATTTTTAAAGAATAAAATAAACAGAAATATGAAACTCCTAAAGAAAAGAATTCAAAAATAATATAAACAATTGTACAAAGTTGCACAAGCATTAGTAAAGAAAAGCGGAACTTGCATGTGCCATGATAAATTTAGCATAAGTTAGTCTTAAGACCGATACAAGTCAATAAAGAAGTGTTTTGCTCTAAAGAGTATTCCTTTTTTAATTTCGTTATCTAAACAAACTTAATTGGCGCAGTCGACGGCCTTAGCTTCTTTAGAAGTCAAGGAAAAAACTTAAACACGATTGTATAAGGAGACCTAAAGATCTTCGACGGTAAAGTGAACAAACTATTATATTTGTGTATTAATACAAAGCAAAAAACACAAAATTTTTTTTTGGGGGAAAATCAAATTTATAAAATAATAAATTAAAACAAAGACATACTATTACTAATAATAATAACAAAAGTGAACAAACTATTATATTTGTGTATTATAATATATTTTATATAATATTTGTGCCTACATATACGAGTACAATAAAGAATAACATATTTAAGAAAAAGGGTGCTAAACAACTGACAGACATGGAAGAGTATCAAGAGAAAATTTACATGCTGGAAGAGACAATAAAGAAGCAACAAGAACTTCTGGACCTTCAAGTAAATGACGAAACATTACTTGATAAGGTTCGGGCATTGGAAGTGATAAAACAACGGTAGCAATTACTACTCCAATGAAAAGAGGAGTCACTAAGAAGGAAGATAGAAGCATTAGAAGCAGAAATTAAACAAAAAGAACAATACCTAGTGCTCCAGACGGACACTGTCGATTTGCAGACTCACCTGAGTAATCTAGCCACGAAACGGGAGACATCAAATCTACAACAACAATGTAACCCTCTAGGACTACCAGTTAAAGATGTCCTTGGCTACTTCAGGTCGATTCAACCCCTAAATAATGAAACATATTTGGTACCGTTTTTAAAATCGGTTGACCAAGCAATGACGTTATGTGTGGACAACATTGAGTTACAACGCTTTGGACTCAACATCATATTGAACACAAAACTCCGAGGGAATGCTGCATATTCATCACTAGTGAACTGCCAGAAAACGCAACTTGGACAGAATTGAAGACGAAACTCAATTGTCACTTCAGGCCAAAGAATACCTCCTCGGACATTTTCATATTGCTACGAGGAATAAAAGTAAGTAATTTAAGAGAATTATTTAATATTATTGAAAAATCAAAATATGAAATTACCACGTTATATGAATTAGAGGATAGGAAAACACCATTATATTCTCCATGGTGTGTAAATAGAGATCTAGTGGGTATCCTGATAGAAAAAATTAATGGAAACACTAGGTCTTTTAAATGAACAATGCAATTAAATGAAATATTTTCAATTTATTCTAAAAACAAACTATTAGACGACCCATTTGCAATTGACTTTATGCATAGAAAACCAAAAACTACTAACAATCAACAAATCAACAACCCCAATACTAACAACACTAACAAACAACAACAAACTAACACAAACAATAACAACCAAACTCAAAACGGATATAAAAATCAAAGATACAATAATAATAATTCAAATAATAATCAAAATCAAAATAGGAACAACAATAATAATAATAACCAAAATCGAAGTGGAAACAACTTCAATACCAACGCAAAGTCCCAAAACCATCCTGTAGAAGTACAGACAATCGAGCAAACTGAGGCTGATGTTGAAGAAGAAGTAAATTTTTTAATGTCGCCTCCCGATGTAGTTTACGCGTAATTATAATAACTATAGGCAACCAAAACATTAGATGCCTTATAGATACCGGGGCAACCATTAGTATTTTAAAACCCGGCAAAATATATACGAAAAAACTTTTAAACAAGCCTTTAGCTTATAAGACTCTTAACGGCATAAAGACCGCCAAATATTCATTAACTACTACATTTCCTAAACAATTCAAGAAAAAGGGCACACTTCCGTGGAAATTAGTAGACTTCAATAAGGACAGATATTCTGGCATAATCGGACTAAATTTCCTAATATGCCTAAAAGCAATAATAAACAACGAATTACGATATGTTGAGATTCTCGGAACTAAATTGCACTTCGAGGAATTCAACTATCCAAGTTCTATAGAGAACATAACAATCTTACAAACAATCGAAGGCAATGAAAACAAATACAACTTCGATTTCAAACAACTAAATGGGGAAGAATTTGACAATATAACAAACCTTTTACTTGAATTTGATGACATTTTTTTCAAAGATGGTGACATACTGTCGTCTGCAGACAACGTACACCATGAACTATAACAACAATCGAGAGGCCCTTGTATTCTAAAATATATGGGTACCCACAAATCTATGAAGAAGAAATCAACAGACAGATACAAGAAATGATTCAACAAAATATAATAAGGGAAAGTAATTCACCAAACAATAGCCCCTTATGGGTAGTAGAAAAGAAGCAGGACAATTCTGGGAAAAAGAAGTACAGAATAGTCATTGATTATAGAAAACCTAATGAAAATACAATTGATGACAAGTACCCAATACCAAACTTAGTCACTCTACGGCATTTTCAACACCATCTGGTCACTACGAATTCATTCGTATGCCTTTTGGTCTGAAAAATGCACCGTCAACCTTTCAAAGGTTAATAAACAAGGTTTTGAAGGATCACATCAACAAAACATGTTTGCAAGTACAAGAGCAATTTTTCAAGCCCTAAGGAAGGCAAAGCTCAAAATACAAGTGGATAAATGTGACTTTCTAAAGAAAGAAAAACAATTTTTAGGGCATATCTTAACTACTAAATGCATAAAGCCAAATCCAGACAAAGTTTTAATCATACAGAACTTAAAATTACCGAACAACTAAAAGAAAATCAAGTCATTCTAAGGAATGATCGGCTTTTATAGAAAATTTATAAAAGACTATGCCAAAATAGCATACCCCATGACAAGATACCTAAAAAAAGGACAGTCAATCAACTTGTATGACCCAACTTACATATCTGCATTTGAAAAACTCGAAGATATTGTAACAAATTAACCAATTTTCAGATATCCCGAGTTCAAAGAATTTCGTGATAACTACAGATGCGAGTAACTTTGCAATTGGAGCAGTTCTTTCTCAAGAAGGACACCCCATTGCTTATGCATCAAGAACCTTAAACAAACATGAAACTAATTACGCAACCATAGAAAAAGAGCTTCTCACAATAGTATGGGCAGTAAAATATTTCCGTCCATATGTCTTTGGGAGATTATTTGAATTACAAAGTGACCATCAACCCCTCAAGTGGCTGATGACAAAATTCACAGGGAAAGATATAAGTCCCCGATTACAAAGATGGTTAATAAACCTAGGAGAGTATAATTTCCAAATAGAAATATCAAGGGTAAAAATAATAACATCGCTGATTTTCTCAGTAGAATATCAATAGATGAAATAAATCAAGCAAGTCATGATAACAAATCACAAGCAGTTCAAGTTGTTGACCTTCAAGAGGAAGACTTAAGCACAAATGAACAACTTAGAATTGAAGAAATAAACTATGGGGAAGATAAAAACAACTTACGGGAAGGAAACGACGAATCAAGTGAAGTACAAACTGTCCATTCCCAAGAAGAGGACTTAATAGATTTAAGACACAAATAATATTAACGGAAAAACAAAGGGAATCAATACAAGTATTTAATAATAAAAAGATTTTTATAGGAAAAAGTGAAATCAATAACAATCAAACCCTTAATATTCTACGTAGGGAATTAACAACAGGCAGAATATGAATTTATAATGAATTAAATAATGAAGAATACAACAAATTTGAGAACTAATAAAAACCCCAAATAAAATTCTTTGAATGGACATCGAGTCTGAAGATGATCTAAACAAACAAATTGCACTATTTCACAAACACGAAAGTGGACATTGTGGAATAACAGCTACTTACGAAAAATTAAAAGTAAGAATATATAATACCAAACTAAAACGAAATATAAATATTATAATACATAATTGCGACATATGTTCAGGAGGGAAATATGACCGCAATCCCATAAAAAACAAATTTCTCTTAACAGAAACACCCACATCAATAAATGAAATAGTTCATGTGGACACTTACGTAAATACCAAACAATCCTTTATCATATTCATAGACAAATTCTCAAAACATGCTACATGTTTCGCATTACCCGATAGAAACAATCGAACCATTGTCGTTAAAATTCAACAATATTTGTCTATAAAAGGCAAAGTTAGAAAGTTCGTATTCGACAATAAATTTAATAAATCAAATGTAAAAGAATTCCTTAACGCACAAAACATAGACTTCCATGCGACCAAACCAAATATTCATACTGGAAATAGCGATCTAGAAAGATTAAATAATACACTAACAGAAAAGATAAGAAAACTAAATTTAGAAGAAAAACTACCCATAACAGCTCAAATGAATAAGACTGTAATGCTATATAATGATACTTATCATACTGCAATCCAATGTACACCGTTGGAGGTACAGAACAATAAAGTGAATCATACAGAGGTATTTAATAGAATGGAAAAACAGAAAACAAAAACAATTGATAAAATTAACCAAGGAAGGGAAGGAAGTTATATTGAATACAGGCAAGAAGGTTTTATTAAAAATTATAGAAACCTTATTCATAAGGAACAGCCAACATTCAGAAAATCAAATCTGAATAACATACACACAGTTAATACTCCTCCTGTTACTCAGCCTATATCCGACCCGAATAATAGCGCAAGTAACTCTGCTACCGATCAATAACCAGAATGGATTTTTAAGATTAGTACTAACACCCATAGAAGTAGCTAATAACACTAGAATAATATTGCATGTAATAAACTCTCACGAAATAACATTAATATTAAACAACCAAGAATCCAATATCAATTTTCTAACGGAGAACGAACAAAATAATCTCACAACACAAACAGAGACGATTAGATCAAAAATAATAACAATAACACCATTAAACAGACAAAAACGTGAACTAGTAAACGCTGTAGGAACAGTCAATAAATGCCTATTCGGCGTAATGGACGACAACGACAGACAAACAATTTTAGAACGCTTAAGCAATAATCACGAAAATAATCACCAAATCATAACAACAATCAACGAACAGATTGAAGTTAATAATCATATTAACAAATCCATTACACTGCATAAAAATACAATACCAGAGGACAGACAAATAATCCTAGGATCTTTGAACACCATTAACAAATACAATTATAATATTAAAGAGAAAGTTATTCCATGACCAACTAATAAAACTCCACTATTTACAAGAACATATAAACTAGAGCTGTGCGTGAACGTGCGTGATCGTGAAAGACCAAAAAAAACGTGAATTCTCGTGATCGTGAACGAGTGGCGAAAGTGAAAGGGTTCCTTCACGAGAATTCACGACATCACGGAAATTCACGTCGTCACGAAAATTCATGGTAGATATATGTATGTACATTAAATTTATTCTAAACAGAATTTTTCCGCAACAGGCGATTTAAAAATCCAATATAATAATCAATATTCAATTAACGTAAGTCTAGAACGATATAATGTAACATAAATCAATTCAGTGCGCAAAACATCAAGAGACATCATCATTAAATTTTGTTTTGTCTGCGCAAATGTTCACTCTGTTAATTAAAATTTGCAATGATTTTGACGGTCATCTGTTTCCATAACCAATAACTGACTCATTAATAAGAATAAATTTAAATAAATAATATCTATATACACATACAAAATAATTTATTCCACCGCAGCATATAATAACATAAATGCCTAGACTACGCGACTTTTAAATGACTAAGAAAATTTTCGTGAGTGAACGTGCGTGATCGTGAAAGGCCAAAAAAACGTGAATCTTCGTGAATGTGACATACATTTTATTTCGTGAATGTGCATGTTCGTGACGGAGAATTTCGTCACACGCACAGCTCTAATGTAAACCATATACTAGACACAGTAACCTCAGCCAGGTATAGAATGTTTCATCCGTCCATACTAACACCGGACGAAATAAACAAATACAAAATAGACCTAGAAAAAATTTAACTTATTCGAGTAGCGGTATTGACCCATAATGATTCATTGATCTTTGCTATCAGGCTCCCAATAGATTATGTAATTGCAAACTTGACCAGAATAATACCAATACCAAATTTGTTAAACTATAAGAAAGATGGTAAAGAAAAAACCACAACACAAATTAATAATACTTCATATATTTATGAAGAAAATAAATCGAAGGAGAATCAAAGGAAAGCAATCATTGCATTTTTAAATAAAATTGTAACCTAATATACGATAACGAAGAGAAAATAAATAAAATTAATGACGAGATTGTAATAATCCAAACAAAAAACCAGAAAGAAGGCTATCATTGGATATGCCAAACATGTAATACTCTTCACGCTTCTCGGGGTTGCATCCAAACTTCCTTTCTTTGCATCACTCTATTCTCTCTGTTACAGTTTGAGTAACAACAAAGAACACAGTTTGAGTGGCATTGTATTTTTATTGTACTTATACTCTTTATAAGTTTGCATTTAATGTGAATTTGTATGGGAGGTACCCCTGCTGGTAACCCTAGGATCATACAATTTACATGGTTAATGGATATAGATCAGAAACTTATAGTGTCCAAATTTCAGTTCAATAAGTCAAAAAACAAAAAACTTTTTCTTATAAGAACATTAATTGAAGTGGGGGCTTGTATGGGAGGTACTCCTCCTGGTAAATCTAGGTACATGAAATTTATATGGCTGATGGATACGGAACAGAAACTTATAGTATCCAAATTTCAAATTGATAAGTCATAAAACAAAAAACTTTTTCAAATAAGAACTTTAATTTAAAGGTGGTTTGTATGGGAGGTACCCCCCTAGTGGTCCGATTCGGCTGATTCCGACAAATGAACTGCGTATGCTAAAAAGAAACCTATGTGCTTTAGTTTGGATACAGACGGACAGACGGGCATGACTTAATCAACTTGTCTCATCGAGCTGATCACAAATATATATACTTTACGTGGTCTACGATGTCTCCTTCTGTGTGTTACAAACTTCATGAAAAACTTATAATACTATTCATTCCCGTGAAGAGTATAATGAACAGAAATGTAAACAATGTGCTTTGTGATGAAACACACACCAGTATCCGAAAAGAAAAATTAAGAGAAAAGAGAAAAAGTTTGTTTGTAACGACAGTCGCACAATGTATAAGCAAGCCAGACACAACCATCAGACATTAAAGAAGAATCGACGATAAGTCCGAACACCGAGGATGATAATGTAAATCATGACTTGTCCGACTGAAGGAGGTTTACAAGATATTTCGTAAAATGGTGAATTAATAGTTTAAACAAATTAAATGTTTTTAAAAAAATTATGCAGATTACGTTCAAAAAGTATAATCTATTCATTCCACACTGAGCCAAATGCCCAACTTTTTAGCATAAAGTCTATTAATGTAGTTACGGAGTTGAAACTTGGTGGATATGATAATTGTAGCAAACATAATATTTTAGTAAAATTTCAAACCGATCCGACCACGCTTACCCTCACCGTCATATGAGCACACATTGCGGATGCGTATTTTTTTGTAGGAGTTTCAAGTGTTTGATTAGACAGTGCAATTTTGAAAGCAAAAGTGTTTTCATGTTCAATAAATACTAAACTAAATTATAATAAAAAATTTTTAAAAAAGTTTAATCTGATTTTTTGTATGTGCAGTTTTTTAAACAAATTTATTTATTTTTCATATAAGTTCTTATTAATACTATTACAATTAACACATTCGCTCTCGGAATTGGAATCGCAGTATCAAATGGGGACCGTTTTTGTTCTCTATATAAAAATGAGGTTCTAACGGAGCAATGACATCTTTGGGCAACACCTTACTACTATATTGAGCAGACCTTTTCTTTATCGTAAAACTGGAAACAAGAGGATCTGACGAATCCATTGATCTTTGGAATACATCGTTTATATTGTTAGCCCATGAGTTATGACGAGCATGCGACTGTCTGTCACTCTTAAAAAATTTGTTACGCGCTTCTGATGCGTTTGGGGAACCTATTATCTAGGATCCGTGAACTAAGATTTTATAGTGGCTTTACAGTGAGCTAAGATTCGAATCTTTGAAGATACGACTATTAATTCGAGTTCCGTAATATACTTCAGATCTTACAAAATAAATTGTTAAAAATGATATTTAATCTTCCTTTTTACTACTCCACTTCCCTATTACACGAAAGGGCAGATATACTCATGATTGACGAAAAAATTCGACAGATTACTAATAGTTTTAATATAAGGAATCAAATAATGCACTCTCCAAGTGTAGATCGGCACTTAATTAGCTAATTCTTAATTAACTTATTAAGTCCAGATCCCTAGTTTTTAGTTTTAAGTCTATAGTGCTAGTCTTAGGTTAAGTTTTTGTAAAACTCTTAATTGTAAGGTTTTTGTATCCCCTATTTTCCTTACTCTAAAAAAAAGCATGTTCTCTATTTATGTATTTTATAATTATCTTCTTAGTTGTTAAGTTGTCAAAGAAACTAAACTCTATATATAAGCGTAAAATCATCCAAAATGTAAAAATTATACTATCACGGGTTAATAAAATAAAACAAAAAAAAAAAAAAAAAAATTCGAGTTCCATTTGACAACAACATTATGGTTGGGCAATTTTTCCGTGTAAGTTGGCAACATTTTGTAAATTTCGTCGTTTTTTTTGATTGTCCGGTGTCTACTTCTTCCTTTTTTGTTGCAAGCCACACATAATCAAAACAAAAAACAGCTGTTCGTAATACTAAAATAGCACTATAAAGCACAAAACCGAATCCTCGTGATACGAGCCACTGTAAAGCCACTATTATGTAAAGAAGGTGTCATTGGATACCACGGGTATTTGCATACAGGAGAAATACAGGAGCAAATACCCGTGTAAAACTATTCTCACAGAATTGTTGGTATTTTAGTACATTAACTGGAAATTCACAGGAAATATAGGAGTAATAGTATATGTAGGCTTTGTAATATAGCCAAGTCGAATTCTTAAATTTATGCCAATAACTTTGGATTTGAAAAAGCCTTTCTGGCTGTGTTGCCATCATTTGTGTTCCCATTTTTATTTTGCTTTGGCTTATCTACGTGTAACCCCATTTCCTTCCACAATATTTTTTGAATAGTCTGTTTTTAGGGTTCCGTACCCAAAGGGTGCAAACGGGACCCTATTACAGTCTGTCCGACTCCGCTGTATCTCACGATCCGTATTAGATAGATTTTCACAGAATGTGTATTTCTATTGTCATGATAGCAACAAATACTAAAACTAAAATAAAGTTAAAAAATTTAAGGGGTCCCCATACAAGAAACGTGTGCTACAATATGCACTGCGCACAGTTTTAGAAGCTTTGTGATTTATATTGTTTCATATTTTGGTAATTTATTTTTGTGTAGTATACTTTTAGGCTTTATCAATATTTCACTCTTGCTTTCAATAATTTTCACAGTTCCCGATCTCAATGTTGATATGTAGTATGAATACTGATTCTACTCTTAACAGAAGTCAAATCAACAATTTAATATTTGGAGCATGAGCTTTTTGCCAATTTCATAATAAATGCATATTCACTGTGTTTGGAATTGCTCGAGCATTGAGTTATTGAATACTTAATCTATTTTTGCACGATGGTACAGAACCCTCCATGTGCGAGTCCGACTCACACTTGGCTGATTTATTTTTTAATCATTTCTCATTTTTCCGTTTTATTTCTCACTTGCCACTTTTTAAATCCCATTCTATAGGAAATTTTAAGCAATAATTCAAAAATTCTTACCCAAGCGTGAAATGGACTCATCCCATATTAAAGAAACCAGGCTTTGGTTTGAATACAGATGAGCAAATATCGCTGATTTCCAAAATGTGTTTAGGGCCACCTCAACAGATTGGGCACAATTGACAAGATTTTGTCCCTGTTAAAATGTTTAATACTTTGCCATCTATTATAGTCATACTAAAAGTATATCTAAAAGTTCGCAAACAAAAGGCATCAAGTTTTTTATTTGTACGTCTAAATTTTCTTTTTCCTTAAGAATGTGTTCTTTGCTCTCCTTGGTAAATTCCATTTTAAGAGGTCTACAAAATCTCACAAACTGAGGGGTCCGATTTATCCAAACAACTGAGCCCAAGTGATCTATTAGCTTTAGTGGTATTACGGTTGTGACAATGAAAGACTGATCTAAAGAAACTGGCTCGTTTTCTTCAAATCTCTGTTTGTATATGCTTTGTCCGGTTGAACCGTCAAATCCACAGCTCAAAATTAATCTAACATTTGTAATATGTGCTAAGGTACAAATAGTAAGATTCGGATATGTGTATGATTTAAGAGGTCTTGCAAGAGCACTTCAGATTTACTTTCAGTACTGTTCGTTACTGTGACAAGTTTTATTTGTAAAAATTAAATTTAACTATTATTTTTAATTTTATTATTTTTACTCAAATTTAAAAATCACAAATAGATTTATATTTTACTAGGAGTCGCCAACTAATACTCATCGCGAGCACGCGTCAGTTACTGTGCAATCTAGTTCTTATCAGTTTTTTCGCTCCATTCTTTTTCTTCTTTTTCTTTTTATCTTTTTTCTCTTTGTGCGGACAAAACACAACACCGTTTGTGTGTAAAAAAAACCCGTTTTTGCACGTGTCGGAAAGTGAAGAACTAATTTAAGGTTAGTTTAGCCTTATTTAGTCAAACATGGGCGGACCGGGGCCACCCAACCTGGGGGACAATCGGTTCAGTGCTCTGGCCGAAAGCCCTCCGTTGAAAAAACGCAAACAACCATAAAAAACCCTTAACCTATTCCCCGAACTTCCAGTGGCTAACCTTTCTAACCCCAAATATATAATAGTCTCCACCAAAGATAGTGAGGAAACGATATCTGAATATAATTGCTTTGCTGTTCATAAAGCACTCAAACTCATCAATAAGAACATCGCTTCCATCTCCAAATAAAAGACGGAAATTTACTAATGTTAGTTAACTCAGAGGTCGACGCAAACAAAGTTATCCGTACAGCTGAACTTCCAGGTATATGCAAAATTGACTGTAAGCTTCATGAAGTTCTAAATTCGGTGAAGGGCACTATTTATATAACCTACTTAATTAATATCCCAGTAACTGAGATTGTACAAGAGCTCAGCTCACAAAAGGTAACCTCTGTATACAAATTCATGAAGCAATCCGATGGCGTTTCACAACCCAGCGGTGTTATGCTCTTGACATTAGAATTATACAACTTACCACCCAAGATTGATATCTGCTGGCACACCGTTAAGGTTTCCGAATACATTCCAAATCCGATGAGATGCAAAAGTTGCCAAAAACTGGGACACACACAAAAACATTGCAATAACGAACCAGCATGCAATTCCTGTGGTCTAACCCCCACACCGGTACTTGTACTTCGAAATGCGTAAACTGCTCAGAAAATCATACAGCTTCTGATAAGCAATGCTTTCAAATAACAAAAAGAAATTGTAAAAACTAAAACATCCAAAAAATGTGCAATGCGTGAAGCCTAAAACCTTTACAAAGCCTTTTTGCCTAAAACCTCCAACCCGAGCAGCTAAGCAGCACTCGCAGGGACCAAACATAACAAAAATAACACAAAGAACAAATACAATAAGAAATCAACTACTTATAAGAGTGAGATTGCTAACTGTGCTGACAGCAGTCTCAAGTCTGGCGTCTCGACTGTCCCCAAAAGCATCTCCCAACCATCCGGTTACCCCCTTTCCATCATAAAACCTCTTATTAATACCTCTAATCAAACTACAAAAAACTTCACAGAAAACATTTATCTTCCTACAACTGGAAACACACACGAATACATTTACAAAACACAATCTATCCTCATCGGAAAACACCACAACTCATTATCCTCATTTCTCTGATGTTGACTCCGACGAGTCAATATCACTTCAATAAAGAATAATAATTATAATAAAACCAAACCTTGAAGACATATAACTCTTTACATTATTCAAAATGATACTTAAAAGTTATTCAATGGAATTTAAAAGGCTACATAAACAACTTTGACGAACTAAGAATTCTAATTAATAACTACAGCCCAGATGTTATATGTCTTCAGGAAACTCATAACAATATTCTGGGTACTTTACCAATCTACCAGTTAATTTTACTGCTAAACAAGGGGTAGTGTTTCTTATGAGAAAGCACCTACCACACACTTTACTTCCTACCATCCCCAACTCTAATATCCTGCTATTCAGTTAAACTTTAACCAAAAATTAACAATTGTTAACGGCTATATTCCACCAGATCAGTAATTTTCTGGGAACGATTTACTTTTTCTAATAAATAATATGAGCTCTCCATTGATGCTAGTAGGTGACTTCACTGCCTGGTGTTTTGCATGGGGTTCCAGCAGTACAAACGCCAGAGGATAAAAAATAATGGAAGCAGTTGCTACATCTAATTTATCACCTCTTAACGATGGCTCTGCAACACACTTCTCCACCCATAAAATATTCTCCCACGTAGACCTTACATTTATTTCTCCCTTTCTTTATCCTCTTTGCAAATAGGTGGTCCTGCTCGACCTACATAGCAGCGACCATTTTTCGATAGCAACGCACTTACTTCAACAGGTTAACTTTGTAAAAACCTCATTCTCTGCTCAATTCAAAGAATTAGCCAATTGGGAGTTGTATGGGTCGGTTTGCGAACAACTCTCCCAATATGGGCACAATTTGGACATTCAACGGCAAGTTGCCAAACTTACTAAAATGATCAGATTTGCTGCCAATATTTAAAAAAAAAAAATATGCTGGTGGAACAAAAATCTAAATATGCTAAGGGATACAAAACAACAGTTCTGGCAGACATACAAACATAAAATGTCTGATGCTAACATCCTATCCTACAAAAAAGCTAATGCCTATTTCAAACGTGCTGTTAAAGAAGCCAAGCGGAAAAGCCTTGGTGCATTTACATCAAATATATCTCCCCAGTCTACAACAAGACAAATTTGGTCTGATATAAACTCACTTGGATGGAGATCCCTTCCCTCTATTAAAATGCATTTAGTCCCAAAACAGTTTGCTAACTGCCCCCTTCGATATTACAAACGAGTTTGGCAAGAGTTGATCCGATTACTCCGGGGATAATAACTTTGAGAAAGAATACACGCTACAAAAGAAAGTACTTATTGACTATGAGCATACTCCCAACTGCCTTAACTTGACAGCCAGATATCTTGAATACGATTTTACCGATCTAGAGCTCGAAATCTCGTTGCAAAAGTCTAAAGCCAAAAACCCTATGACACGATCGCATATCATACCCGATGCTTAAGCACTTGCCGGCGTCAACCAATGCTAGACTTTTGGGAACGTATAATTGCATTTTTAATGAAGGCCGATATACGCACGTTTGGAAATCAGAGATCGTGGTGCCTATTCCAAAGCCAAATAAACCGATCTCTTAAATATCCAGCTTTCGTCCGATCTCCCTACTCTCATTCCTCAGTAAAATCTTTGAGAAAATGATAGCTCGCAGACTCATGTGGTATATTGTCACTAATAAATACCTAAGCCCAAATCAAGTGGGATTTAAGCGCAAGCACAGCACGATGGACTCCCTGCTGCTCCTGCAGCACTTCGTGTCGGACGCTCTTTCGAGTAAAAATCATGTCACCTTACTAGCGACTGATTTCGAAAAACCGTTCGATAGCGTGGTGAAAATCTTCAATGTAGTGAAGGCTTTTATGATCTGGCGCTCATTTCAAGCTAGGATAAACAACGTGCTCTCCGACTACCATAATTTGTATAAGGGCATCCCTCAAGGTTCCCTGTTATCAGTAGTTTTTTTTATCATTGCTTTTGAGCAAATTAATAAGATAATTTTAAACATAGACATATTAAGTTAATGATGTATGCAAATGATGCCATAATTGTAAGCAAAGTTGAAGATCTCGTAAAATTTAATAACATATTTAATGATGTTTTAAATAATATGGGCTTTGGTGCAACCCTTCACACTTGCAAAAAATATCTCTGTACATATCCTTGTTTAAACTTTAATAATTTTAACATACACCGCGTCGAGGCTCTTAGGGTACTTGGCGTTTATTTTGACAAAAGAATGACTTTCAAAACGCACTGTTTATATTTAAGGGACTGTCTTGAGAAAAAACTTAATGTAATAAAATACCTTACCTCTAAGCACTCTCTAATCAATGTTAATACTCTAATCAATGCCACAAGGGCGCTGATACTCTCCACAATTGAATACGTGCTTCCGATATTTGGTTGGTGCGCTAAGACACATCTTAGGATGCTTAAACCCGACTATCACAAAGCAGTTCGTCGTTCCATCAGCGCTTTCCCAACGTCACTAATAAAATGCATATTGGCCGAGGCTGGTTTGCCGTCCATTGAAGACAAAATCGTCGAAGCAACAGCAAAACTAATCCCAAAACTGTTTTGCTTACTGAACCAATATAAACAAAACGATATGCGTAAAGCGGCCAGTCAGAGCAAAAATACAAGCGTCTCACTGCATTGAGGCGATGCGCCTCTCTCTCCAAAGAATATGACATTTATCCGACACCAGTTACGAGAAAGTCTACAACGTCACCGTGGCTTCTACGTCTATCAACCATCAATACTTCCCTACGAGAGATCCCCAAGAATGACACCAGTGGCGATGCTTTCCGCAAACTATTTGCTGAAGGTCGGCTAACCATATCATAGCTTTTGCGTGTGTGGAGCTGAGTGGCCAAATCGTAGCAGCAGGGCGGCTTCCAGAATATTATTCTATAGTCTTGGCCGAAGCAGTAGCAATCCAAAAAGCAGTTAGCTACGCACAGGGAAAAACTGGAAAATTCGTTATATGCACCGACAGTTTTAATCCCACAATTGTCCAATACTCTAGCCAAACTGCACCTTTTGCGGGTACCCTGTCACAAAGGTATCATCGGGAACGAATTGGCTGACGCTGCAGCAAAATCAATGGCTATGTATCCCACCGTCACCGTCATCCCCTCCAGCGAAAAGGATATAAAAAAGCTATCTACCCCTATCTTCGCATGCAGATAGTTAACAACTGGGCAACTTTCCAACACAGATATAAAGATTTTAACCCAAATTTGGGTAAGTTTCGGTACCCTGCAAGTTGCTCTCGTTCAAAATACCGCATATTTGTCCGCCTTCAGATTGGACACAGCAGTTTCACCCATACCCACCTGCTCACTGGCGACACCAAGCCTTGATGTCCTCTATGTTAACAATATTTATTGACCATACACATTCTGGATACTTTCCCTAAACTGGAGAGTATCAGGAAATCCCATTTCCCAGACTTATTACCTTCAACATACTTATCAACAGTCACATCCGGCAATATAGAGAAAATATATAACGTTATAATAAAATTAAATTTACTAGATCAGATATAAAAAAAAAAAAAATCCATACAAAAAAAAATAATTTATCATAATGTACAATAATATAATTTTTAAATAAATAAATATTTTACTAGATTTCCCGGTGCGTTACTACGCCCTGGTTTAAAAAACGGGGCATAGAATGCCAAAATTTTTTTCTTTGATGAAGATCAAACGGATATGTTCTGTATCGCGAAATAATGAGTAGCGTGAAAAAGTAAAACATTTTAATCGTAAAGTATAGTAAAATGAAACAAAGTAAATCAGTCTTAATTTCGTAGTGCAATTGAATGAACAATATTTTTTGTTAGTCCGTCTGCAGCCAATATAAATAAGTTAGATGGTTTTCCCACGCGAGAACATGCCACGTATAATGTCCATGTGAAAAACATGGTGTGCCCAAATCTAAGCCGCAAACAGACATCGTTTGGTCTTGTGACTTATTGATTGTCGTTGCAAGTGCCAATCTAATGGGATATTAAACGCATTTGAATTTAATTGGGACATCTGTTGGGATTATTGGAATGCGAGGCAGCAAAACATTTTCGCCTTGGAATTTGCCATTCAAGTTCCGAAGTAAAATAACCGGAGATCTACCTTTCAGTCGTATAATGCGTTGTGGCATGCTTGGCAAATCCAGTGAATTCAAAAACTCTGTTGGATAATTTACAGCTTCGTTGGCATCGCAAACTGTATCGATCGATTTGTATGATTCCAAGTTCCCTGGCAACAGCTGTTGTATCTTAAAGTTTAAATCATCTACGTGCACATTTTTTGGTGCCAAAATGGCTCTCTCTGCCAGCATGATTTATGAATTGTGTGCGTACATCGGGGAATATGCGGTCAATGAGAGCATTTTGCGAATCAACGATTGTGCAGAAATCGTTGGGCAATTTTATGCAGCCAGTATTTTCATGGACAGCAATTTCTCCATCGCCAATATGTAACAATTGTTTTGAGAATGGGTAGATCTTGTTGCATTTGTACACGCATGTTTCTTTTTAGCTGGACTTTTTAAACATGACGCCACAGTGACGATGATTTCAAGCATGCGTAGATCTCATCGGCGTACGTTGAACGTGGAATGATGGGAAGTGTTTCTCTGAAATCACCTGAAAGGAGTAACAGAGTGCCACCGAATAGTTTGTAGTTGTTTTCTATATATCTTTGAGTGTTCTGTTCAACACCTCAAGAGAATGTTTGTGTGCCATAGTTCATTCATCCCAAAAGATAATGTTGCACTGTTTCAGCACTGTTGCCATGGACTATTGTTTTTTATATTGCTAGGTCTGGGCTATTTTGAATATTCAGAGGCAGTTTAAATGCTGAATAAGCTATTCTCGCTCCATCCAATAAAGTTGCTGCAATTCCAGATGATGCAACGGCCAATGCGATGCCATTACTTGATCGTATTTCGGCGAGAATCAGCGAAATGAGAAATGTCTTGCCAGTTCTACCTGGTGCATCAAAAAAAAAAAAAAAAAGAATCCACCTCGTCCCGCTTAAACTGCATGCGTAATGCGGTCGTAAATGATTTTTTATTCATCAGTCAGTAGTGGGACATTGCGAGTAACAATCGCTGCCATTTCTGCTGTATTGTACTGCAGTTCATGATTCATTTCGGTGTTCATATAATTAGATGATCTCCGATTTGTCAAACGCATACCGAAATGACTGAGTAGTAAACTGGCAATGACAACGATAAGATCCTCGATAGCAAATAATGCTTCATTATACATTGCGTCACTGAATGTAATCGTCAGATCATTGCACCGTGTACGAATTCGATGCAATATATCGTCAGTCATTGAATCTTTGTATTTATACCACAACGTGTCTGCTCGTCCCGGGAAACATGTAGTCAACACTATAGCGAATAGTAGACGAATTTGTGTTGCTGTACAGCCCAATGCTACTCAGCAGAGTCGAATATTGTACCACCCAACGATTGTCAATGTCAATGTCTGCGTTATTGACATTTTTTGTGAATGATTGTCCACCATTATTAATATTTCTTCGACGATATATTGGATTTCCGCCAACGTTTGTGATCGTGTCGTTGGTGAAATCTTTATGAAAACGTTTTGTACATTTTCCATCTGCCACGCAAGGCGATAAACTTTTCAGATTACCGCATTGGCCATGAATCATGTTTGTGGTAACAATATCGAACAGTAGCTGATCAGTAGACTGGATCTGGATGGAGTTTACAAATAAGGCGGTGACGCCATTCCTGATAGTGTCTCGCAAGTGAATGTATTCTTCCACACGCAGTTTACTTTCGCTCTCTACCTTCACGTACATATCGACGATGAATTGTTGGCACATATTCATAAATATTCTTGAATCTTAATTAAAAATGATCTCAAAATGGGTGATGATGTTTATTATGAATGAAGTACCTGTGGCAGGATCTCGTTGTTTAATGTTTATGCAATAACCGTCTTGTCCCTTCCAGAAAATTAGCGGATATTGGAAAGCTTCATATAAACGGTGTGTGTCAGCGATGAACTCCAGATTATTATTTCTTTTTCGAATCATAATTTCTCGAGTCTCTTTTTAGTCGCCAAACATGATTCCAGCAACGTCGTCCACAACAGGCGCATTGTATCAATGCACATGTTCTCCAGCTGGTGTTTTATTAGGCGAAATGAGGTTAGTGTAGCCACCACGTGAATCTACATTGGCGTCCTCACCGCCCAGGAAGTATATTTGTGAAAACTTATGTGTTTCGTTTTTCATTGGCAGCAATGAGCCCACTTTGTGGTACACTTGGCCTCTGATTTTGAACGTTGAATTGAATTGTTGACCATTTGCCGCAGAATTATGAACTATTTCTGTTGCTCTGAACGATGTTATTTGGAAGCATGAATAGAATGTGCGAATGGACTTCAGGAAGAGTTTTGAATCTAGATCCGTGCCGATGAGCAAGACGTCCAATGGTTCTTTTGGTGTCTCAATTTCTGGTAGTAGCACTTTTCCTGATGCGCAAAACATTCCAGCTGGCTCATGTTTAAATAAGAGCGCATGATAATGGGGATATTCTTTGTCCATTGCACCAATCAGCACTTTTGGATGAGCGGAATATTCAATATCTGGCTGATACTCGAATGAGAGACGAATCGGATGTAAATGCTCGATGTACTTATTGGCGTTGTCGGTCATTTGCTCTGTCTGCGTCAATTGTGAACCGGCGCGCCTATCTCTGTTCCAATTCTCGTTGTTGATTTCGTTCAGCTCGTGCCTCTTGTGATCGAGGCTCACACGCGCATTTTCGTTACCTTGTTGTATTTGTTCGTCCGTTCTTTCTGCTCTACTATTTTGCATGTTTGTTGCATTGTAAATACACATACAATGGAGCGTTTATCTATTTCTTGATTTCCCGGCGCGCGTTGCTATGTCCTGGCTCAAAAAACAGGGTATACGTTTGCTAAAATTTTCTATTTAATGCAGATCAAACGGATATGTTTTGTATCGCAGCGTTCATGTAGCTGCTGCACCTTTCGTCTTTGCTAACGTAGTTTACTTTTTCATATCGCAAGTCGGCAAAAATGTCAAAGTGTCAAACTTGCCGATTTGAATTGCGTGAACGACCAATTGTGTTTGTTCTTGGCAAATCAGTTATTGTCGAAAAAAAGTTCCGGTGAACTGAAACTAACAATTGAAAATGCCGAAAAAAGTGGGAAAAGTAAATTTGTGGAAATAAGTACAAAAATTACAAAAAATGATGTATTATATGGGCGTCTATTTGTTGTAAATCAATTGTTATTTAAATTAAATTGGTAAAACATTTCACTTTTGGGCAGACATTCCAACTGATAATAAATTTACAAAATTGGCAGCCCTCGCTTTTTTTTTGTGTGAATGCTTCCATTGTCTTTCATTGTGGTCTGTTTCTGCGTTGTCATTAGTAACGGAACTTTATGCTGAGAGAGTGAGATTACAATACTGACACGCTCATTTTCGTTCTTGGACTGTTTTGTTCACTTTAATACACACCCAAATGGACCAAATTTTTGTACTTGCTGATGAAAATGGTATGCCGATAATGTATTTGGTCTTTTAATATTTTATTACCAACCTGTCACAGTCACAAGACACGTATAAATTTCTTGTAAATTAATATAATCACACGCACTTCGTTGTGATACATAACAAATGCAGAATGAATATGAAAGTGACACGACGCGACGGTTAAATCTAATATGAAATAATTTAAAAAATCAGAGGAATCAATTAAGTATTAATATTGACATAATTATTTCTGATATATTTGACCAAGGCTACTTGGTTGACTTTAAAATTTGTCTCTAATTATCTGGAATTGTTCATACGAAAATACAAAAATGCAATTAAAAAATGAGGGGTGGGGGTAGAAGGATAAAAAATACCTTATAACCTATTCTCATACTTACCAAATATATAAAAAAAAAATCATAAAAATCAGTCGAGCCGTTTCGGAGGAGTTTATACACTAACACCGTGACACGAGATTTTTATATTAGATTAGAAATTGACGGAAAACGGGCAAAATCGTGTTAATATCACGTTGAAAGGAACACATCAAAAATACTATCTAATAATTACATTTTTGCCAAAATTGGGCGAAATTCAGTTTTTACTTCACTGTGCACAGGTGTAATTGTTAGATTTTCTCTTCATAAGGACGTCACACAAAACAATTCAAAGAAGCACATTTAATAAATACGACATAATTGACACATATTATTTACATTACACATATCTTCATCTGCATTTTCCATATTTAAAATAAATATTTTGTTTACTACGAGCCACTCTCTTATTTCAAAGTTTTAATAAAGTTTCTCGTTTTTTTCCGAAAGTAAACAACTGATCAAAGTTCGAACTTTGTAGACTTGGTGAAAGCTCAGGGTTGCACTTCAATAGCTTTTGTTTCTTGAATTGTTTTATTTCAAGTATTCTTTTTAAGAAAAAATAATACAAATCGAAATACGTTTTCATAAAAATTAGACTTCATGCCAAAATGTTGGGCATTTGACCGTGTGCATTCGTAGCAATGGTTTCATTTAAAAAAATGTTCTTATGGGTGAAAATAACCAATTATCCAAACCAAACACAGGAGGAGTCACATACTCCCGAAAGAGTTTTATGTGGAACCAAAAATAGGAAATATGGTGGAATTGAGGAGGAAGAGTTTTCAGTAGCACCCCTGTATAAAAGCTATTCTTGCTTATGGGAAAAAAAAATGCTTGTTACCACAATAGTAACAGAAAAAGTAACAGAAAAATACCAGCAGTATGACAAAAAGGCGAAACGGCGATGCTTCTAAGTGAAGTTCCTTCATTAAATATACATGCGACAAATAATTTCTTTTAAAAAACCAAGCTAGCTGGTTATGAAATTAATTTTAGAGACTGATTTAACCAGTTAATTTTGTATATGCTGTATTTTATATGTTTTTTCTTTTCTAAAGCTTTTTTCCATTCACAATCGTTGAAGGATCATCACCCCCAACAAACCAAATCAGAGGCGATAATAACACCACGAGCACCCAACAACAACCGAAAACACCAAAACCTTCCCAATTTTTGTAGTTGGGGTTAAACAAATCAACATATTCATGGATTTCCTGGATTCACTCATTGAGTTAAACTCGTACGTAACTAAAGCAATGAACACGGGTGTTAAGAATACTTCTGTGGCATCATGACCAAGCCCAGCTTAGCGCCATCTAACGTTGAGCGTAGCAGCTGGCAGTGCACAAAAAGCACCACTGTGTGCGTGGGTTGCTGTTGCGCACCAAAAAATGCAACAAGGCAACACGTGATCACAAGTGCTAAAATAGGTTAGTCAGTAAGAAACACGAAAAGGAACTAGAGTAAGTGTAAATATGATAAGAAAAAAATTGTACTCATTTTTACATTTTTAGAAATTTTAGAATCGCGATCAAGCGATTGGACTAAATAAAAGAAAACCTTTTCTAACATCTTCTAAAATTTTCTACTCAACAACAACAAAAACTTGTGTTCTTTATTTAACCCCAAATTATTAATGACATGGCGGACCAACCACAATCTAACCTCAACGAAATATCGACATGTAATTGCTTATTATGTGATGAAGCCGACAATGAGTTGATGGTGACGTGTGGCGGATGCAAATCGCGATTTCACACAGCATGTGTTGATTCCAGACTATCGACAAACACAGGTTCTTGGCTGTGCAGTGATTGCTACGATTTCAACGATACGACCATTCACGCTGCTGCATCAACTCCTAGCCACACGACGCCGCAAGACTATTTGACTCTTTCTAAAGGCGACACAGGCACTATCGGAATTAATGCAGCACATAACCGGTCGCCCAGAAACACAATAGATCGCTGCGACGTCAATTTAGAAAAGCCTCATTGTCTGTTTGCAACTGTAACATCTGAACCACAATTACAACAAACTGCGTTTTCAAGCCAACGTATCGACGCTGGGGAGCAACTTCGACCAAAAGAATTCACCCTAACTCACCAAGTGCGCTACAATCGCGCAACCATACACTGCATAAACAAATACTACTACTACGAGAGGAACGGCGAATCTTAGCGGAAGAACGAGAGCTCTTGGCACAGCTGGAAGAGGAGGAAGGTGTAACCAGGCAAGCAAGCGGGTGTAATCAACCCTTCGTGGCTCCTATAGAAAATATTATTCAGCCCGATCGATGCTCGCATGGCCGACACCCAGGCGCAATTCGAGCAAACATTTTGCCTGCATCACCTGCAACACTTAATTCAACTCAGCCTCTTACCAACGCTCATATAGCAGCTCGAAAAGGGCTGAGTAGAGAACTTCCTCAGTTTAGTGGCAAACCGGAAGAGTGGTTCCTGTTTAAAGCGACGTATGATCAATCGACTGAGCTGTGTGGATTCTCTGACGATGAAAATTAACATCGACTACGAAATGCACTTGAAGGACCAGCACGTAATGCAGTAAGGAACATCCTGCTTCACTCGTCGTGCGTAGCTCGCATTATGTCGACATTGGCGATGCAATTTGGTCGACCTGAGCTGATCATCGACGTTTTGCTTACGAGATTTACCGCCACCGGAGGAGTCGCGGTTAGAAACAATAGTGGATTTTGCTATCGAAGTACAAAATGTATGTGCCACCATGAAAGCAGCATCGCTAACAAATCATTTAAACAATCCCGAGTTAGAACAGGAGCTTGTTTGCAAGCTTCCTGGTCTACTGCCAGCCTTCTGGGGTATGCAAAAAATAGAAAAGGGAAATACAAACCTAGAAGACTTCAGCGACTGGCTTTTGCAATTGGCCGAGGGAGCAAATGCTGTTATAATACCAAGCACGGCAGGCAGAATGCATAAACGTGGTGCTTTAAACACACATTTAGATGAATCTCAATTTAACAAAAACGAACCACTTGCACAGTGCACTTCATGTCAAGGTACTTGCACTAACGTCAGCCTCTGCAACGTATTCAGACAGTTAAGCCGTTCCGCCAAATGGGATTTAATTCGGAAACATTACCTCTGCAAAAGATGTCTAAAACCTCATGACTATATTTCATGCAAAGCAACTACACGCTGCGGCGTCAACGGGTGCCAATATCCACATCACTCGTTGCTGCACCCCAATCAGTCAACATTCAACAATTCTGCATCACCTGTGGCACCTACACCGAGTGGTGCTATCTGCAACGCACACAGCCAGGACGGAAGCTCTACTATTTTTAAAGTGCTACCTATTGTCCTATATGGAAACGGTAAGAGCGTTTCAACTTTCGCATTCTTCGACGATGGTTCATCGCTAACCCTAATGGACGAAGACCTAAGACGCGAACTTAACCTTATTGGCCAACCGCAGTCTCTCTGCCTAAAATGGACTGGAGAGACGCATCGCTATGAGGATGACTCAATGCGGTTGGACCTTAAAATTTCGGCGCCAGGTGTAGGCAAAAAATTCACCGTAAGAAATGTTCACACAGTTAAACAATTGCTACTACCCCCACAATCGCTAGATGCCGTACAATTGAAAGCACAATACGCGCCTTTGTTGGACGCTTAAAGGCAATTTGACAGACCAAGATGACAACAATGATGAATCAGCTCATCATATATTTCATGTGTGTGAAGGCAATCTACTTGATGACGAACTGTCGAAATTAGTTCGAGACTACATATGTCTCGACACCGTGGACATAGCCTCCGGACCTAAGTTGGTCAGCGAAGACGACAAACGTGCACTAAACCAATTAGAACGGTGCGCCAAGGGGATCGCTATGAAACCAGCCTATTATGGCGATCTGAAGATGCCAGATAGCTACAACATGGCACTACGACGAGCCAACTGTCTACAACATCGCCTTAAAAGTGACCCAGAGCTTGCCTATAAATTGCAAGAAAAAATTAACCACTACGTTACTAAAGGTTATGCGCGCCGACTTCAAACGTCCGAACTCCAGCAGGATCGCTGCTGGTATCTACCAGTGTTTCCAGTCACCAATCCAAATAAACCAGGCAAATTACGATTGGTATGGGATGCGGCAGCTGAAGTACAAGGCGTTTCGCTGAACTCACAACTACTTAAAGGACCCGATCAACTTTCATCCTTAATATCTATACTGAGAAGATTTCGACAGCACCGAATCGCCATTGGGGGCGATATAGCAGAGATGTTTCACCAGGTGTGAGTCCGCGAGCCTGATCAACATTGCCAGCGCTTTCTATGGGATGAATTGGGTGGGATGGAACCCACTACATATGTTCTTCAGGTCATGACGTTCGTGGCTACATGTTCACCAAGTTGCGCTCAGTTTGTTAAAAACAAAAATGCTGCGCAGTTTAAACAACAATTACCTTGAGTGGTGGACAGCATCATAGAGAATCATTATGTAGATGATATGTTGGACAGCGTAGACAGCGTCACCGAAGCTATACAGCTTGCCAATGACGTAAAGTACATCCACTCAAAAGCCGGATTCGAAATACGCAACTGGGTGTCCAACTCACCTAACGTGTTAAATGCCCTGGGAACCAATCAATCTTCTGCAGTACGGCTTGCAGACGAAGATTATCTCACAATGGAGAAAATCTTGGGCATGTGGTGGGTCACTAATGAAGAAAACATTCGTCGTATCGCCACATAAAAAACGGCATGACATTATGCAGGGAATACGAAAGCCTACAAAGTGCGAAATGCTTAGTGTTGTAATGTCCATCTATGATCATCTAGGCCTTATCGGTCACTATGTGATGTACGCTAAGATGATATTACAAGAAATTTGGCGCTCCGGCTGCTCCTGGGACGAGCTCATACCGGACGATCATCATCAGAGGTGGCTACGATGGCTCCGGCTGCTACCTGAAGTTGAACACACGCGCATTTCCAGATGCTATTTTCGTACTGGTTTACCGGATGCTTGTAACATTGAGCTCCACACATTCGTTGATGCTAGTGAGGAAGGTTACGCTGCGGTAAGCTACTTTGTGTATACAAGCAATACTAAAATCGAATGTTCTTTAATTGGCAGCAAAACAAGAGTTTCTCCACTAAAATTGATGTCCATACCTCGGCTAGAACTTCAGGCCGCGGTTCTAGGCGCGTGACTAGCCGCAAGCATTCAAAAATCGCATACATTAGATTTGACTGCGACAACAT
Source organism: Amiota communis (assembly GCA_037043315.1). NCBI lineage: Eukaryota > Metazoa > Arthropoda > Insecta > Diptera > Drosophilidae > Amiota > Amiota communis. Next base: position 139,004 of record JBAMAV010001584.1, read on the forward strand.
TTTGGACAGATTCCAACACTGTCTTGTCCTGGCTACGATCTGATCACCGCAGATACCAACAGTTCGTGGCGTTCCGTGTGAGTGAGATTTCGGAGATAACTAACGTTGCTAACTGGCGATGGGTTCCTTCCGCTGAAAATGTTGCTGATGATACCACAAAGTGGAACAAAAACCCCGACCTGTCAAACCACAGCAGATGGCTAAACGGACCAGCATTCTTAAGGCGAAAGAAATCTGACTGGCCACTACCCACCAGTAAAGTGGAAAAAACTCAGGAAGAGCTAAGGCCAAAGTACGTCGCGGTGCATTCACCTGTTGTGAGTGTACCATATGTCAATTTACCTATCCAATTCGAACGCCTTTCCCGATTTCGGACTTTGACACGTGTAGTTGCCACCGTCGTAAATAGCGCTCAGTTCTGGTTGGCTACCACGAAAGGAAAGCAAACTTCACGACATGCAATAACCAGCAATGATTTCCAGCTAGCTGAACTGATCTTGATTCGTACAGTTCAATACAACCGGTTCCCTGACGAAATCTCAACCCTAACTCACAATAAAGGTATCAACAAATCAAGCTCCATTTATAAACTTTCACCATACAGAAGATGGGCTACTCGCTTGGGAAGCAGAATAACAGCCAATCTCTATAACGACCCAATCATTCTGCCCAAGGACCACTATGTGACTCAGTTAATAGTGCGGGAGTACCATATAAAGTATCACCACGGCAATTCTGAAACTGTCAATGAGATACGACAAAAATGCTGGGTACTTGGACTACGCGTTTTAGCGAAGAGCTTATGTCAACTATGTCGGAACCGAACAGCCTGCGCCCGGCCACCTAAAATGGCCAACCTACCCCATGCTCGTTTATATTCATTCAGTCGCCCGTTCTCATATACCGGTGTCAACTATTTTGGACCAATGTTCGTGGCAGTTCGACGAAGCCGTGAAAAACGCTATGGGGTTTTATTTACTTGCCTGACTACACGTGCGGTACACCTGGAGATTGCTAATACTTTATCAACCGACTCGTGCATCATAGCCACCAGGAACTTCATTGCTCGCCGTGGAGTACCAATTGAGCTATGGAGCGACAATGGCACTAACTTCAAAGGTGCACAAAAGGAACTAATTGAAGCAGTCAAGGCAATAGACAAAGACGAAATAACACGCGCCTTCACCACAGGCACAACACAATGGAGATTCATTCCGCCATCTTCGCCTCACATGGGAGGTGCATGGGAGCGTTTGGTTCGTTCTGTGAATCATGTTCTTTCACGCATACTACCAGCGTGGACACCATCTGAAGAACTACTACGTGCTGCATTGCTAGAAGTAGAGATGTGCATAATTCTCGACCACTAACATACATTCCAATTGAGCATTCAACAGACGAAGCACTAACACCAAACCATTTTTTGTTAGGCAGCTCATCTGGGACCAAACCTCTGGTAGAAGCAGCAAGTGACGGTGTCGTGCTAAAACGACACTGGAAAGCAGCCCAACAAATAGCCAATAATTTCTGGAAACGTTGGATGGCTGAATATTTGCCAGTAATAACACGCCGCTGTAAATGGTTTGAAAAGGTAAAACCAATAGAAGTGGACGATCAAGTGTACATAGCTGATGCCGAAGTTCCAAGAAACTGCTGGCCACGTGGTCGTGTAATAGCAGTCAGGAAATCTAATGATGGACAAGTGCGAAGTGCTACAGTCAAAACGAATGCGGTACATATGAAAGGCCGGCGACAAAGATAGCTGTTTTGGACTTGGTTGGCGAACCTCTGGACCGCCATACCGGGGGGGAGTGTTAAGAATACTTCTGTGGCATCATGACCAAGCTCAGCTTAGCGCCATCTAACGTTGAGCGTAGCAGCTGGCAGTGCACAAAAAGCACCACTGTGTGCGTGGGTTGCTGTTGCGCACCAAAAAATGCAACAAGGCAACACGTGATCACACGTGCTAAAATAGGTTAGTCAGTAAGAAACACGAAAAGGAACTAGAGTAAGTGTAAATATGATAAGAAAAAAATTGTACTCATTTTTACATTTTTAGAAATTTTAGAATCGCGATCAAGCGATTGGACTAAATAAAAGAAAACCTTTTCTAACAACGGGTGAAATCAGAGTTCTGCCTGTCACAGCAAAAAGTGACTATTCATACATACGATCGCTCTTCCCTTAATTGATAAGTGACTTATCATACATATCAATTAAGGGAAGAGCAATCGTATAGGATTGTAATGAGGGGGTTGCACCACAATACACCCATTGATAATATAAGTGAGCTAGCTCAGCTGGGTCACAAGGTTCGCAACACTCACAACCCCATAAGCAGAACTGACGGTCGGCCACTCAATATATTTTTTTGTGGATATTGCGCCAAGCCCTAACAATAAAGATATATTGAACAACACTAAGTTACATTTTCATACATTTTAATTTTTTTTTGTTTCGTCTTCTTGAAAGCCAGAACAATCGATTTCACAGAAAACAACATTTGTCTAACTCAAGCTTTAGTTTACATATTGTTCGTAATTATTTATTTTAAAAGTAAATATATGTGGTAATATAATGACTCATTGATGACTTTTACGCGTGCCGTTCGTATCAACACAGTTGAAAACGGTTGCAGTGTTCGTTTTGAGAGCAATTGTGCCAATGTTGTGCAAGATGGCGAGTGTATTTTGAAGTCAATAAAGCTGGTAGCCTGTAGATGTTTGGTGGAAGGCGAAATGAGTGTTTTGCTGCAATTGGGAACGACAGAACCTTGTGGCACAAAATGTATGGTCATTTAAACTACGCTAGTCTAACAGAAACTGCTAAAAAGAATATGGTGACAGGATTGGAAAAGGTTGATTTTTCATCTACAATGGCATGTAAGACATGTATGGTCAGCAAGATACACGTGCAGCCTTTCCCAAAAGCAACAGGCAACCGAGTTACCGAGTTGTTAGAGTTGGTGCGCACTGATGTGTGTGGTCCTTTTGAAACAATTTCAGTTGGCGGTTCAAAATATTTCTTGACGTTTATTGACGACAAATCTAGACGCATATTCGTATATTTTTTAAAACATAAAGACGAGGTCTTTGAGAAGTTTGTTGACTTTAAGAACTTGGTGGAGCATCAGACTGGAAGTCAAATTTATTCGTAGCGACAACGGTCGTGAATATGTAAACAAAACATTCGACGGTTTTCTAAGAGGAAATGGCATTGCACGACAACTAACAGCTGCATATACGTCACAACAAAACAGTGTGGCACAACGGGCTAATCGGACTATGGTAGAGTTGTCAAGATGTTTGCTGGTGCAGTCTAAGCTTGGCGAGTCATTGTGGGTTGAGGCTATTTACACAGCTGTGTATTTGAGCACCCACAAGTGCTCTAATCAATATGACACCCATGGAAGCGTGTACAGGTAAGAAACCATCAATCAGTCATCTAAAAGTTTTTGGTTCTGTTGCAGTGGCGCTTGATAAAGGTCACCACAAGAGCAAGTTTCAACCAAAAGGCAAAGAGTACCGTATGATTGGGTATTCAATACCGGCCAAGGCGTATCGATTGTTTGATATTGAGAAGAGACAAGTTGTCGAGAAACGCGATGTTATGTTTGATGAGCATAGCAGCGAGCAGCAGGCTGGTGGTGAGCCTATTACTTTTGATTTGTCAAGGGACAAAAGCGATACTGAAATGACAACGGTCGTTAACAAAGATGATGCACCGGCCAGTGAAGGCGAGACCGTCAGTGACAATGATGTGGTCGTTTGTGGCAGCAGCGAAAGAAACAACACTGATGAGTATGAAAGTGCAGAAGAACAAGCTGAGAGAGATGCATCAACAGAGCGTGTAGGCCCCGGCAGGCCCAAATGGCTTCGCACAGGACAGCCAGGTCGTCCGCGGAAGCAATATAACATACTAGGTACTTTGGTTGCTAGGGACGTATTGATTCCAACGTCGTACAATGAAGCAATTAACAGTGAGCATGCATCAGAGTGGCGTGATGCAATGCAGAAGGAGTATGACGGTTTGATGTTTAATCAAACCTGGCTGTTAACCAAGGAACGAGAAAGCTGTTGGCTGCAAATGGGTGTACAGTATAAAGAGGGACGCGGACGACAAGGTAGCGCGTTTGGTTGCGAAGGGATGCTCGCAACAGTACAGCGTTAACTACATTGAAACATTTGCACCTGTATGTCGGCTGGAGAGCATGCGGTTGGTACTAGCGGTGGCTGCTGCATTAAAGCTGTATCTGCATCAGATGAACGTGTGCACAGCATACCTTAACAGTGATCTTAAGGACACTGTGTACATGAGACAACCGGAGGGTTATGCGGATGACAGTCAGCCAGTAAAAGTTCTGTTACTGAAAAGGGCCATATACGGGCTGAAGCAATCAGGAAGGGAGTGTAACTCTAAGCTTGATGGTGTTTTACACGGTATTGGTTTTGTATTGGTTCTTGGCCCAAACGCAATACATCAAGGATTTATTGCAACGCCATGGCATTGAAAAATGCAGACCTGCGGCCACACCATTAGAAGCTGGTCATCAGGTAGCTTTTGGCAACAGTCGATGTAGAAAGGTAGATGCAATGGCATACCAATCAACAATTGGCGAATTGATGTGGTGGGCGCTAACGACTAGGCCAGATATTTTGCATTCAGTTGCGAAATTAGCTCAACGGAATCAGGATCCGCACATTGAGCATCTTGCACATCGTCAGGTATCTTGCTGCTACAATCAACCTGAAGCTGAACTACAAGGAGTGCGGGCAGGAATTTGCTGGTTACGTTGACGCTGACTGGGGTGGTGACAAGGTCGACCGCAAGTCATATACTGGCTATGTGTTTTTCTTAGCTGCTGGTCTTATTTCATGGAAGTCGGAGAAATAACACAGTGTGGCTCTCAGTAGCACTGAGGCCGAGTACACGGCATTGTCAATTGCATGTAAGGAAGCGGTCGCCATGCGACGACTGATTATTGAGATCGGATGCGGCGATGTCAATACCCGAACGATTGTGTATGGAGGCAATCTGAGCGCACTACAACTGGCAAAGAATCCAGTGCATCATGCAAGAACAAAGCATATCGATATAAGCTATCATTTTGTTCGTCAAATTGTTAATGAAGGTCATGTTAATTTGAAGTATGTATCAACTGACGCAATGATAGCCGATGTGTTAACTAAAAATTTGTGTAAGAACAAACACATCAAGCTTTTTAAATTGTTAATTTTGAAGTAAAAATGATACTGCAAACATGCTTGCATTGAGGAAGGGTGTTGAAAACTATGTTAGAACATGCTAGAAGGTTACAATGCAACATGTATGATCGTTTGATATTTTGTTATTTCCTTTTGTTATTTTTTTGTATGAATTGGGTAAGTCGCTAATAAACTATACTCGCAACAAACACAATCAAAAATCACCAAAGAAGAATCGACGTTCGAATGAAGTTTGTGCAAATTTGGTGTTTGACTATTTCATTCTTCTCTCTTCATCCCTTTGCATATCAACAAAGGCACACGATACTTTCCAATACACATACCCAGTGGGTGGTATTACCCACACATACATTTTCATTCATTCTTTCATTCTTCTCTCTTCCCCATTGCATATCAACAAAGGCACACGATGCTTAGTAATACACATACTCACACATTCACCTTAGCTTATACATATGTGCTTAGCAAAAGCAATCAAAGCAAAGAGTATATTTTTTTATACTCTTTGTTCAAAGCACGAACAACGAAACACACAGTCTCTCTCTTGGGTCGATTTCAGTGACCAACATATACAAAAAGAAGAACACGAAGAGCGCAATACTCGTGTGCATACTCAGAAAGGAAAAATACAACAATAACAAAACCAACACATAACTCAAGATTTAAACGTACAACCGTTTCTGTGCTTGGCTGTGGAAAAAATTTTAAAATGTAAGTACTAAAACAACTATATTAAAATGTTTAATAATTCAAAATAGTGAGTATTCTATTATATTGAGTGACAACGTAGCATTCTAATGATGAAAGAATTTTTAAAATTGGATAAGTAGTTTCGAAGATTACCTGAATCATCAAAACAAACATTACCTCTTTATTACATTAGTATAGATATAAAGTAGGAAAATAGCGTAAGAAAAGAAAAAATATATAAAATAAAGCTTATAACAAAATTAATTAACATATTTTAGAAGAAATTATTTGTCGCATGCATATTTAGAGCCATTTCACACTGACCAACCAATGTACAAAACTTCAAATGCTGCATTGAATGCTACATTCGTCAACAACAACAGGGAAAATGACGAAAATTTTGTAGTTGTTGTTGTAGAAGAAAATGTACATTCGATAAGAATGCAACTAATACCCATTTCACACTTAGCATCCTACGTACATTTCTCGAATGCTGCATTGAGTGATACATTCGTCAACAACAACAACAGGGAAAATGACGTAGTTTTGTAGTAGTTGTTGTAGTAGAAAATGTACATTCGATAAGAATGCAACTAAATTGCTGTTTGTGAAATTGGTCACTCCACCCAGTGCCGGGTTATTGCTTCCTTTTTTAGGTGATTTTCGATTTTCTTTCTCTTTTGTTTGTTACGCGCAAACACTTCTTAAAAGATTTTAATAAAATAAGTATCAGGAATGAAAAAAGGAGCTGCAAGAACTATTTGCATACATTGCAAAATGTTCTAAATCACGTATGTTTCACAAATTTTTTGTATTAATTTAGCCAAAGTTCCACGTGATTGTATAACCAAAACAAAAAACAGCTGTTCCGAAAATGCAAAATGCAATGTGAACACTTTCTGGTGAATGTGGATGATCAATGTGAATACAGCATTAATGAAGGAACTTTGCTTTTTAGTCTTTTTATCATACTGCTTGTATTTTACTGCAGCTATTTTTCTGTTACTATTGTGGTATCGTACATCTTTTTTATCGCATAAGCAAGGATAATTCTTATAAACATCTAAAAACTTTTAAATAAAATTATGAACCATAGCATTCATTTTTAATTCATAACAGCCACTTGGTTACATTTATCGATATGTCATCGAAATGGACTGACAAATAAGTTGGGCCATCAGTCCATAATTTTAGTTTGAAAGTATTTATTTACTTAATAATTAAAGTATCAGGGGTGGCACAGAAATCGCTTTCACCTCAATTACAATTTTTTTTTCGAATTCTGTGACACCCCTGATACTTTAATTATTGAGTAAATAAATATTTTCAAACTAAAATTTACTGGTCCGCGTCGTGGGTCCAAATCAGCAAAACATTCTGGTGACAATCGAACATTGCCGCTAAGCGATATGGCACGTCTGCGAATAAATGATGATGACATCACTAGCAGGAACGATGGTACAACTGAAGAAGAATATATTGGTAAGTACTAAAATGATCATTATATGGACAAAAAATTTGGTTTTCCATTCATTGTAATATTGGGTTGTGTATTTTTAAGATGATTTCAGATCCGATTAGTATAAAAACCAAAAAGAAGGCAAAAGAAGGATTGGCTATGCCAAAGATGTAATACTCTTCACGCTCCTCCGAGTTGCATTCAACCTTCCTTTCTTAGCATCACATCAGTTTGTGTGGCAATTTTATTGTACTTTTATTCTTTATAAGTTTTTAATTTAATTTGGGTTTGTATGGGAGGTACCCCTCCTGTAACCCTAGGAGCATGAAATTTACACGTTAGATCAGAAACTTATATAAAACGTAATGTGCCTCACTTATAAAAGCACACTATTGAAGTGAAACTGCTGCTCAAAATGTTAGGACTCAAGTTTTAGTTTTAAAATAATTACTAGAATTGTGTTCTATAATAGTATTCATTCACATATTTTATTATAGTATATTATAATTATTAATTTAAATAATTGGGTTAAATAACGTATTGATTTATATGACATATAACATCAAAGTCTCGGCGACATGCACACAAATTAATATGCGAGACCGGCGTCGTGTAGGGCACACACAAATAAAAAGCATAAATGAAATTCGAGCGAAAATGCAACTGTAGTAATTGCGGGTGTGTTGTTGTTTATGCAAACCAAACAACAGCAACGACCAGCACTTCCCTTCTCGACAAACGCAAATTGAGAAAGAGAGCTCTGTTGTATGTTCATACGCATCAACAACAACTACGACACACACGAAGAGAGAGAGAGAGAAAACCATCTTTCGCTGGTAGTCAGTTATTCGGTCACTTGTTCGTACGCCTTCGTAAAAACACACATCAGTAAAGCATTCTTTATTCTCATGAATTGATTTCAAAGCCTAAAAATATGCAATTAAAATTTTCATAATTTTGGTATATTTTCCATAGTTCGCAAATAACTGTCAACCTTTATTTTCAAAGTGAAACTCTCCGACCAGTCCACTTATTTCTCAATTTTTTCGGTTTCTCTCCGACCGTTATAGTTATTTTGCACTTTTTTTCGGATCCTCTCCGACCATTTCATTTGTGAAAAAAAATGTAAATGTCCCAAAATAACAGTTATTTTGGGACCTTTTGTTCAATTTCACTCAAAATAATTGTCAATGTTGTCCCGAAAAAAAAGGACCGGGTAAAAAGCTCCGTGTGAAAAGGTCCGGGTATGGAGAACAAAGCAGATATAACCCAGCAAACATTTTGTGTAACTTATAATAATAATTTGACTCTTATTAATATTTCTTATAATTATTAACATTTGTTGATATATATTTTATAAATATGTATAAACATTTATTGGCTGACTAATTCAAAACTCAATTTGTAATCACAAAAAGGAGTCAAACACTACTTAGAGACACGATTATGGAAAATGTAATCAAAATGTTTGCTGGGTAACACATAATAGTCGAATGCAACGCACAAGCAGACACACATATGCAAAAATTAATACAGAACACGAAAGACACATAACTGTAAAATATTGGCGCCACCTCTATTTCTTACAGCATGTCATACTTCGAATATGAGACGCACACATACTTAGTTCACTAACACTATGATGATGTGCATCATACGATGTATGACCGTGTCTTTGGCGCTTATGTAACAATTGAACATACAAGTTTATACTTTTTGGAAAGGTTATTTAATTACCTTTAATTTGATATCAAAACATGGAAAAATTTCTTATAAAAAAAGTAATCTGCCTCAACTATATAAACACACTATTGAAGTGAAACTGCTGCAGAAAATGTTGTTCAAGTTTTAGTTTTTAGTTTTAAAATAATTACTAGAGCTGTGTTCTATAATATTACATATTCATTAATTTCATTATTATTATTATTATTTTATTCCTTTTCTATGGGGCATTTCACGTGAAGCGAACAACGAAAAAAAGTGAGGTTCTGGAATTCGTTCATATTCGGCATATTTGTACTTCTAGGGGATATGAACGTGATCACAAAATATTTTTGTTATTTGAGGTTTATTTGTTAAGATATGAGGTCCATAGAATTCACTTGATTGACGGAAGGGTTTCTTTTATATTTATTTTCATATTGAAGTTAATTATAATAAAATAATGAATGTAATGTTTTCTATAGGATTTGACTACTCTTTTTGATTTTCTAATCAGATTTAAAATTTGAATTTTTTACCAGTGTAAAACCGGAAGTAATATAATTTTTTTTTTCAACAACCATTTTAATTTTTTTTTTATGTCTGTTTACGAATTAATCAAATCAAACTTAACCAAAAAAACCAAACACAGTTTCAATGGACTGTATAATCTTTTTTTCACTTAGCAAAAAAGACACATGTCTTCATAACCAAGAAATATCGAAAAGAGTAATTCACAATAGAAAGCACAGTAATAAAAAATAACATAGCAAAACATAGCAATAAAAACAAGATCAAACATAGTAATCAAACCATAGCATAATAGTGTTAGTAGATCTTGTGTTGATAGGAAGTAATGTACAATAGAAAAGTTAAGTGTTAGCTAATCTCACCAACGATGTGTGAGCGAAACCAATATACAAATTAGACTAAAGAATTTAAAGAATAAAAAAACTAAAATGTAAACAAACACGCATTCATAAACATACCGCCCCACCTGAACGATTGTTCAGCACAATGGTAATATGGCAAGCTTTACGACTGGACGCTTGAATATTCCTTGGGCAGTTTTAGTGGATACCACTCGAAACTTGTTGTCATCACTTGGGAAAACTTCTTCTATGCGTCCAATTATGCATCTGGATGGCGGGAGATTTGGTTTCTTCAAAACAACAAGGGTACCTGGAGTTATGTTGGGTGAATCCATTTTGCCATTTTTTTCGCTGTTGCAAAGAAGTAAGGTATTCCATATGCCAACGCTTCCAAAACCCTTGTACTTTAGATTGTTTTTGTCTCCAGCGTAGCAGTCGATTTGGGTTATCTTCTAATATCGATGGTTCCGGTATGGCAGAATACGGTTCACCGATCAAAAAATGTGCAGGGGTCAAAGGATCCAGTTGGTCGTCTCCAACAGCACATATGGGTCGAGAGTTCAATACCGCACTGATTTGTGTAAGGAGTGTTTGGTATTCTTCAAATGTCAGTATGTTGCTACCAATAACACGACGAAGATGTAACTTAATTGATTTTACACCGGCTTCCCAAATACCACCAAAGTGTGGTAATGAAGGTGGTATGAAATGCCATGTGATACCCTCAGCTGCTATGATGTTTGCAATGTCTCCATCTTTTGCCTGCTTTATTTCCAGTTGTTGAAATTCAGTACTCGCTTACTGCCGTGGAATGTAGTGCCGTTATCAGAGTATATGTTAGTCTTTGTGCCACGAATGCTGCTGAAACATTGAAGTACATCAATAAAGGTGTCAGTCGACTAGTCACTTATCAACTCAATAGCTCTAGTTGATAGACACACAAAAATGGCAAAATACGCCTTACTGTGCTTGGGATTCCGTCCCTTGGTTTTTTTGATATAGACTGGACCCGCATAGTCAAGGCCGCAATGAAGAAAAGCACGATGTGGTTGAACCCGCGGTGAAGGCAAATTGGCCATAATTGGTGCACCTGTCGCTTGCCTCAACATGAAGCATTTCTTACATCGGTGCACAACACTTCGAATTGTGTTTCGAGCGCCGAGAATTCCATACTGTTGGCGCGTGATCACAAATGTAGCCTCAACTCCAGTACGCAGATATTTCTCATGAACATGACGAATAAGGAATAGTGTTATAGGTGATGTCTTTGGTAGAATGATTGGATGTTTGACCTTATCGTTAACAGAAGAGTGTTGAATACGACCACCTATGCGCAATAGCCCTGAATCATCAATAAATGGTAGTAGTCATATTAGTTTCGATTTTGCGTTCAACTGGTTGCCGTCCATTCCTTGCTTATAGTCTGATGTGAATTCAGTTCTTTGAACAATACGTAGAATTGATACTCGAGCCAATTGAAGTTTACTTGATGTTATGTAGGGAGATTGTTGCACACAGTTGTTGTGCTTACAACAAATGTTAATAAAGCGTAAACAAAAAGCTAATTAGATGCAGGCCACAAGTGTTGTGGTTGTGATAGCCACCGAAGACCTGACCACCAAAGTTCGTGTGTAGTAAGGTTTGATGCAGAAAAGCCTTGCGAAGCACAATCTGCAGGATTGTCTTGAGACCGGACGTGCCGCCAAACATTTCTGGCGCAAGTGTCAAGAATCTCAGCCGTTCTTTTACAGACAAAAGTTGTCCATTTCCTGGGTGTAGAAGATAACCAATGGAGCACGATTTCTGAATCTGTCCAACAATGAATCCCGGAAATAGGTATGGTAAGAGCTGATTTAACAAGATTCAGTAACCTTGTTGCCAATACTTCTGCGTTTAACTCAAGTCGTGGAATCGATATTGGTTTCAATGGAGCCACGTGCGTACGTCTATATACAACCGCTGCGCATGCAATCGCTGATGCGTCAGCGAAAACATGTAGCTCCATTGATCGCCTAGTACAAGCGATGTAACGCGGGACTCGAATTGAAGCCAACTGAGGTAGATCTTTCATACAGACGCGCCATCGTGTACATAAAACGTCAGGTCGTCCCAATTTAAAGTGTCACACCAACTTTCTTGAAATATCGCCTTAAGCTGGATTATGGTTGAAGAAACGATCACCAATGGATCAAAGATATTCGATAATTCTGAAAGTTTAATTCTTTTAGTTGGTGCTCTGTCAAAGTATAAATCATTGAATTTTAAAACCAATTCATCGGTAGAAGGGTTCCAATTTAACCCAAGTATTTTTTGGACTGGAACTTCCGCTATGTGATGAAAATCTACAGGGTTGTGTTCGCAAACATCCTCGGGCAAGGATTCTAACAACGGCCAGCAATTTGAACACCACTTTCGTAACTTGAAATTTGCTTTCAACAATAGATCTATGACTTCGTCTTTTAGTGTGATCAGTTCTTCCATTGAATTGCAACCCGTAGCTATGGTGTCAACGTATCTGTTGTTAGCCAACACCTGTGCACCAGCTTTGTGAGTGTCTTTGTAATCATCTGCAAGTTGCTGCAAAACTCGTACTGCTAGGAATGGTGATGGAGATAAACCAAAAGTCACCGTCATCAAGCGATAATACTGCAGCCGTAAATGTTCATCTTAGCGCCAAACAATGCACTGGAAATTGGTATGCACCGGAGCAATCTTGATACCTCTGAACTTTTGAAAATAAAGCGATGTTGCCGAAATCGAATCGTTACACCAAACAAATCTCTCTGAATAGGTAAGCCAATGTGTAATCGATCATTACGCGGCATTTTGTCGAGGTACTGTCATTCTTGAAGACTGCATGATGTGCCAAATAAAAGCAATCTGATATATGGATGCCGATGTCGTTATGAGGTTTTAGTTGCATATGTCCGAGCTTAATGTATTCATCCACAAATTTTACATATTGTTGTTTAAGATTAGGATCTTTGCGAAAATTTCTATCTAGGCTATAAAATCTTTGAATTGCTTGTTTTAATGTGTCATCAATAGGTCTGGCATTTTCTTTAAATGGATATTGTAAGACATACGTACCCGATTTATCTCTTGTGTGAGTATGCATGAATTGATGTTCAGCAGCTTCTGCTGCCTTTATTGTCTTAGTGTTGGGTTGAACAGATTCCATTTCCATAAATTTGCGTATCAAAGTATCTGTATCCAGCTGAGCCGTGTGTGTATGATAAATTGTAGCATTTTCTCCGATACCATGACAAGAGCCAACGATTACCCAACCAAAAATTGAATTTAGAGCAATAGGTAATTTATCCCCGAATTGTAATCGTTCACTTGTGTATATGTTCCATAGTTGATCTGACCCGATAATGATGTCTACTGGACCAGGTACATTAAAAGATGGATCTGCTAATCTGAATCTATTTATTTGAGTCCATGTAGTGCTTGATATGTCGATCAACTCAGCCGGTAGTGAAGATGTCAGTTTTTCCATGATAAGTGCGTCCCGTTTGTAAGATGTACGTGACTGCAAAGTGATATGAGCTCGACCACGAGTAACTCCAACGTTGTTAGCAGAAAAGCCAAATACCGAAACGCGCGCGTTTTGACGAGAGAGGCTAGCACGTTTAATAAATGATTCAGTTATGAATGATTTCGTAGAGCCAGAGTCAAGCAGCATACGTCATTTCAACAATGTGCCATGAGCGTCCACTATGTTTGCAATGATCGTTGGTAATAGTATATTCGCAGTAGCATAAGCCGAAAAATTGTTGAGTACCGCTGGAACTAACTCAATTGATGACGATTGAATGTTGCAATCCAAATTATGATTGATGGTTAAAGTATTATCAACTGAAGATGCTCTATTCATATGAAGAAGAGTGTGGTGCTTGCCCTTTCACGTTCGGCAACGATATGTTGAATTGCATTGATTTGCTCGATGTGTATCACTTAAACAGTTGTAGCATAAACCCTTTGTTTTCGATAGATTTCTGCGTGCTTCAAGATCAAATGCTTTGAATTTCTCGCAGAAGAAAATGTCGTGTATAACATTGCAGATTTTGCATGGTTTCATCTGATCGGTATTTGCATGACTGACCGCAACTGTGCGTCGAGATTGTGTACCACGTGACGACTGCAAAGTCTCTAAAGCATGGCATCGGCTAGACAAAAAGACCAAAAAATTATTAATGGCGTCATTTTCTCCCTTTGACTGCTCTGCCCATGCTTGTTTTGTGTCGTCATCCTATTTTTTTAAGCAAAATGTATATTAAAAAAGGATCACGATTGGTGCAATTGAGTGCCGTCAAACCTCTTAACACTTCATCAGCCCCATCATGTATTTTACGCAACACTGATGCGTTTGATTGGCTTGTTTGCGGCAGATTTTGAAAAGTATGTACGAATGAACGAATAATCAACGCTTTTTTCTCATATCGTTGTCGAAGACTTTCCCATGCTTGAGGATAGTTGTTGCCAGTAATTGCAATATGTTTTATTAGATTTAATGCATCCCCTGACAAATATGACTTAAGATAATGGAATTTCTGAGTAGCCGTTAATGATTCTTTGGCATCGATTGCGTCAGAAAAAAGATCATAAAATGACGGCCAATCGTCGTAATGTCCCGAAAATATGGGTATTTTAATCCTTTCATAATGTAACTCCAAAAATTCAGCTTGTTGTAGAACAAGTTTGGCAATCGAGTCGACTTTCTCTTCAGTTTGGTTATCCGCTTTATATCCTTGTAAAGCAGTAATCAATGCTCCATATGCCAAAAAGAACTTTTCCTCATACTCTCCCATATCAACAGACGGATCGACAAAATCTTCATTTTCATTGTATTTGTACATACCTTTGCTGCATTCCATAAATTCCCTGTAGCTCTCTTCGAGTTTTTCTAAGCGATTACGAAGTAGAGCCTCTGTGTTTGCTGTCTCTTCGATGGTTTTTGACGTATCATATGCACGAGTGATACATGCCTTCACATAACCACGTTGTTTCGATAACACTGTGTATGTATTGTTTGATTTAATATTAACTTTGTTAGCGCACATTATTCCAAAAAGTATTACCTTGAGTATCCGGCTCGAAGTACCAAAAATGTTTACGATTTAATCAAATCACAATAGAAAGCATAGAAATAAAGCATAGTAATAAAAAATAACATAGCAAAACATAGCAATAAAAACAAGATCAAACATAGTAATCAAAACATAGCATAATAGTGTTAGTAGATCTTGTGTTGATAAGAAGTAATGTACAATAGAAAAGTTAAGTGTTAGCTAATCTCACCAACGATGTGTGAGCGAAACCAATATACAAATTAGACTACAGATTTTAAGAACAAAAGAAACTAAAATGTTAACAAACACACATTCAGAAACAACGTCAAAATAAAGTTTATATAAAATTTACCATAAAAATTGCAGAATGCGATCTCATTCTCTGCCTGTCCTCTATACAGTTCAGACATGTTTCTAGTGCTTACCTACTTTCGTAAATTCATATGGAAACTTCCGTTAAATAAATAGTGTCAAAAATAAAACAGAAAAAACATTAATATTTCTTTGTGTAAAATCAACTAAACAAATATTAAACGTAATCATCTTATTAGCAGTGATGCATCTAATGCATCAGTAATAGCTAAAGTGTCACTAAGCCAGTTAAATCTAATAACCAAAACTATTGGCGTTCACTTCAAACGATTGAGGACGACGAAAATAATGTCGAGGAGTCAAGCCAATCCGACTTCATGGAATTTGATGATGAGGATCTTACTTCTTCTACTACAGTCATATAACTTCCATCAATAACACTGCTAAAAAAGAATACTACTGTTGTTCACGAGCTGTTGAAAAGTGCTGGTGTAACTGATTATTCCATTAAAACAATCTCTATTGGAATAAAAATCTTTTTTAACTCAACCAAAATTTACAAAAGTGCCTGCCATACACTCAAGGCAAAGATCTGTGAATTTTTTTTTGTACGAAACTAAGGATTCAAAACCAGTCAAAGCTGTCCTGTGTGGTTTAGACAAAATATCTAACGATGAACTCAAAACCATATTAATTTAATCTGGCCTGAAGTCAAAACTGGAAAAAACTATCAGAACTGGATTCAAGATTTTGCTTTATGTGATCTACTTCACAAATAAAACTACAACGTTACAGCAGCTGAGGAAAAATCACTCTTGCATAAACCATACTAGGGTCGGCTGGGAATATAAATCTAAAGCTCCAGGTAAGATTGGTTGGTTGGTTGGTTTCCGTGGCTGGCTCGCATAAACCACTACGAGCCACAATTAGCACTAAAGTGCCGTTTTGATACCACTTCCTCGCCGAACGTAATCAGTATTACTAAATCCAACCTGTCGAATTTAGTTATTTGAGTAAATCACCCGGACATGTGGCTGAACAGTCCGAGAGATTGTCTATGAAACATTTGCCCAGAAACTTATTTCTAGTCTTTGCCAAGGCTGGGCATTGACATAGAAAGTGGGTGAGTGACTCCTCTTCCTCTTCGTTTCCGCAGCTCCTACAATGGCTTCTAAACGGAATACCCAGTCTCTCCGCGGGAATCCCTACACACCAGTGACCGGTAAAAACCTCTGTGAGCCTTGCGGTATCCGAGCGTCTTCTGTTAATAAGTGTAAAAGACCTATTTTCGTTGTAACAAGGCCAGGTAGCACGTGCCGCTCTGCAAGATTCAAGATCTTTCCACCGTCCGTTAGCCAGTTGGCGGAAAAACAAGAAGTTACTCCTCTTGACGACTGCCAGGTGAATTGAGACCTGTTCCGCCAACGATACATCAAGAGAAGCACCAGAACAAGCCAATTCGTCAGCCTTCTCATTCCCCTCTATATTCCTATGGCCGGGAACCCATAAGAGTCAGCTTGACGACTTAGCTCGCTCATCGTCGACCTGCATTCCTTAACGAGCTTTGACTTCACAGTGGTGGATTGCAGTGCTTTGAGTGCCGCCTGACTATCAACGAAGATAGCTATCTTACGACCTTCCGGTACGTTATTTCTGGCCAGCCGACATGCTTCCCTAAAGGCAAGGACCTCCGCCTGAAAGACTGTGGCCTCGTCGGGTAGCCGGAAAGAGTGGTCCAAGCTTATTTGTGGTGAGTGCACCCCTGCTCCTACACCGCATTCCATCTTCGACCCATCCGTGAAGATTGAAATGTCAAAATCACTCTGAGAGCTGTTCTCTTTCCATTCCATCCTGGTAGGAAATTTTACCTTGAAGTCGCTCTCAAAGCTATTGTGCGCCACTATATAGTCTGTTGTTTTCTTGAACATAGGATTGTTAACCACTCCTAGTATATTGCTATGTCCATATGGTCGTTCTGCCCAGCAGCCGGTTTCTTTTAACCTTACCGCGCTGTTGCAGACCGTGTTTTTGATATGGAAGTCAATTGGGAGAAGATATAGCAGCACATTGAGTGCTGCCGTAGGGCACGTGCGCATGGCTCCTGTGATTCCTACACATGCCGACCTCTGCACCCCGCTAAGTTTGTGCACTATGTAGCTCTTTCGTAGAGCTGGCCACCAAACAATTGCCCCATATGTAAGAATCGGACGTACTATCGCTGTGTACATTCATGCTGTTATTTTAGGGCGTAGGCTCCATCTCTTACCAAGCAATCTTCTGCAAGAGTAATAGGCCACAGAGGCTTTCCTAGCCCGTAGCTCTATATTGGATTTCCAATTGAGTTTTGCGTCCAGCATAACTCCCAGGTACTTGGCCTTGTTGGAAAGATGAAGCTGTTGTCCATTCAGAAGAGGAAGGGGGAAAGTCGGTATTTTGGTTTTCGTTGTGAAAAGCATCAGTTCCGTCTTGCTTGGGTTAACGTTTAGACCACATCCTGTGGCCCATTTTAACAGTCTCCCCAGAGCTCCCTGCATGATGTTGCTTATCACACTAGGAAACATCCCTGATACCATGATCACAACGTCGTCCGCATAAGCGACTAGCCTTGCCCCTGTCTCCTTTAAAACCTTGAGAATGTTATCTATGATTAACAGCCACAGCAGTGGAGAGATTACCCCGCCCTGTGGTGTCCCTCTACTGATATATCTGGTTAGAGTCGAGTTTCCTAACTCTGACTGCACTGTTCTGGTTTTAAGCATGTTAACTATCCATTCCCCAATGTCTTCCTCTACTCCAATCCTAGCTAGAGAATCCTGGATAGCACGTGTACTAACATTATTGAATGCACCCTCTATATCTAAGAATGCTGCGAGAGAATATTGTTTATAGTAAATCGCCCTCTCTGCCGTGTGGACAACCTCATGTAGAGCCGTTTCCGTGGATCTACCCTTGAGGTATGCGTGCTGGCAAGTCGAGATGGGAAATTTATCAATAATGGACCGAAGATGGAGCTCCAATACCCTTTCCATCGTCTTCAAGAGGAACGATGTTAGGCTGATTGGCCTGAAATCTTTTGTGGACTCATGACCAATTTTCCCAGCCTTTGGTATGAAGACTACCTTGACTCTTCTGCAACTCATTGGTATGTGGTTTAGACCAATACATGCCCTAAAAATCAACCTAAGCCACGGAACTACCCTGTCCCGTAGCTTCTGTAGCATAATCGGAAAAATTCCATCCACGCCAGGCGATTTATAGGGCGAAAATGTATTGATTGAGTGTGTGATCTTGTCCTCTGTGAAGATCGAGTCAACGTCTCGTGAAGTTTGCGGTAACCGTACGGGTAGTTCAGAATCAGTTGTCGTATCTTTGCAGTCGTGGAAATGTGTTTTGAGTAGGAGATCAAGTGTTTTAGCTGATGATTCCGTCCATGTTCCGTCTTCCTTTTTCAAGAAAGAGGGAGCGTAGCGTATGGCGTGCATTGGCGTCGCATCCTAGAAGTAGGGGAGTGTTGCTGGCTTTCGCACTGGCGGTCAACTGCGCAACCTCATCCGGAGGCGTCTCTTTGTTGTGCGCCATGTACACCGATGCTATAAACATGGCTTTCTCCTCCAGCACTTCGATTTTAACGGTTGTCAAATCACCTGTGCAGAATTGAGGACAAAGGAAAGAATTTACATTGTTTTTGACTAAAATACATGTTCTTGGCTTGTCACACACCTTAGCGTATAGTATCTTGTAGTTTTTGTTTCTGAGCCCCAGAATGTCAGTGCCTCTGACCTAAGGCTCTTGGACGATACATATGTCAACGTCCTCCGCGCCTAGGAAGACGGCAAGATTATCCGAGGCATTCTTGGAATGCTTTAGGTTAATCTGCACGACCTTCAGCATCGGTAGTTGGTTTCTTTGGGGTGCTTGTTGCTTCGCCCTGAAGCGTAAAGTCATCCATCAGCTTGTTTGCAACCTGCAACTCATCTGATTCTTCTTCTGATGACCGGAAAATTTTAAGTTTGGCGTACCTCACGCCAAACCGCATTTTGTGGTCAGTTTTCTCCAACTCCTTAACAGAATCTTCGTTTATGGAAAGGAGCAGAGACATGCTGCTCTTTTGTTGACCTTCATCTTTGATGACAATCCAGTCATTCATAGGCATGGTAGGGTTCTGCCGCTGCAGAAGCTGTAGCACCTTGCAGTGCTCCACCTTCATAAAAGGCAACCAAATGCGAGCTCTCGGCCGCCTTGGGATGTCCCGAGCTGGGATAAGCTTAAGCCTTAAGCCTTCCCAAGCATTGCTTATTTTAGCAATGCAATTGCCCAGAAACTCCAAAGACGGGCGATCGTCGCACTTGATCACCCTGCAGCCGCGGAGAACCACAGAAGAGTCGAATCCTGGTGGAGGTGAACACAGATCAGAGAGAAGGTGTTCCATCACCAGCTCTGTTAACCTGGGTTCAATCTCCCCACATTTCTCCAACACCTTCTTACCGCCGTTGGTGACTTCATCAACAAGTGCCACCGTCAGCTCATCCCGAGCAACGTCGCTAAAAAGCATCTTGGCGCTTGTGGAGGGACCTTTTTCGTTGGTTGTTTTAGCAACTTTACTCTTACGAGTATTTGTAATGGTCTCATCCTGAGAGCGATTACGTTTAGTCGCTTTTATAGGTTTCACGTGAGTGGACATGTACAACACGTACTTGTCCACCACGGCCTGGTATTTCACCTTGTCAGCTTGCTCGAACTCATGTACCGTCCCACTCTCCTCATTTTTGGCTATCTTGCTTAAGATGAAGAGGGCTTTTTGGTACAGGTTCTTCCTAACCATCGCTTCCGACTTGCCTTTCCTCGGCCTTGGTGCACTGTTACTTGCCGACGTAGTTGTTGCTGCTGTTGTTGACGCCACAGCCTGCCCGCTGTCAGCGGTGACTAGTTCCTGGCTCGAGGCCAGTAACTCGTCCTCAGAGCTCATACCTAGCTCCACTTCGTCATCTGTTAAGATGTTTACACATTGTTTTTTAAAATTATGGTTCATTTTTGGTCCCACGAGTGTAGGGGAGAGTAGGTCCACCGGGGCATAGCCCCCTGTACCCCGGCAAGGCTAAAGTTTAAACCGGAGGTCGCCAGATATCCGGAGTCCACCGTTATCAGACACACTCACGCAGTGCCATTCATCCCATGGACACTGTTGTTATATACCGGGATTGCGGATTTTATCGAGTTTACCTCTCTAGATCCGCCATATTCTGTAAACAGCAGAGACACCTCGAGCAGGATGTGGCTCCTCACCACGTATGGACGGTCTTGAGCACCAAGCCCCTGGGTCTTTACCAGAAAACCTTGTCCCCAGGTAAGGTTTGTAAATGCTATAATTGCCAGCTTTTCGGCCATGGGTCAAGGAGTTGTAATGTTAAGACTGCCTGTGCTTTTTGCGCTCATGCACAAGCACTGTAAAATTTTGATGCACTGACTGCAAAGGCGATCTTGCCCTGCACGTGTTTCTTATTTGTCATTGCTTCAAAAAAGAACACCCAAAAAAAAACTGAAAAATCAACAAAGCAACAAACTGAACGGGAACGCTATACAGCATAACTAGGGTAAAACTCAAAACAACATTGAGAGAAAAACCGCTACAACTATTTAAACAATGCAAACTAATTAAAAAACTCCTCTCACCTATAAAAGCGCTCTCACTGGTACGCCTAACCGAAAACCAACTGAGTCATCAAGCAACCTTTTCACACCCGATGAAATTAATATGCTCACAACAGAGCCTTTAGAAAAGTTCAAATAAATCTGTACAGTTTGGTGTAATTACACAATTAACAATTAAGTACATTTATGATAGTAAATAGATTAGATAAACTTAACATCATGGCATGGAATGCGCGTGCCGTACTTAGCAAAAGGAGAGAGCTCTAAAAATTCCAATACCAAAATAATATAGGTACATATTTGCCTTGTCTCTGAAACCTGGCTAAAAACTAGTGATAGACTTTATATTCCAAATTATGTCATATGCAGAATAGATCGTTGCTCCTCTAGAGGAGGTGGCGTAGCTATCATTATTATTAACTCCATTAGACATAAACAAATCCCTAGCCTAAAAACTCACGTAATCGAAAACATTGGCTTACAGATTGATGTTGACTTGACAAATTCATTCAAAATCTATTCCTTATATTTTCCGGGTCCTACGGCAAACTGCCTTATTAGTTGTAGCATGTTGAATGACAAAAAACACCTTAAGTACATGTTTAAAGTAGATCTCCCTTAAATTGATTGCATTGATGGAATTTTTGTAACAGCTGGCGATTTAAACTGTAGAAACCGTCAATGGAACTGCTTAAGAGCTAACTGTTGGGGTAACTGAGATGCTCTGCTACTCTAGCAAAAAATACTTACTTCCAGTTTTTTAAGGCCAATTCAAAAACTTATAAACGTATTTTAAACTCAGCCTTACAACATATTTCATCTCCTGACATGCAGCTTGCCCCCGAGATTATTTGTATGGCTGAAACTTTTGCCAACACAATAATTTTCACTATCGAGCAAGCTGTTCCCAAAAGGCCGTGTATCCAAATTATACCTACCTAATTATATCTTGGATCTCATTAAGCTTAGAAATGTGGCCCTTTGACAATGGATTAGAACAAGGAAACAATTATTCAAAGCGAGACTCAACCACTTAAATCGCATAATCAAAACTAAACTATTCGAATTTAATAATAAAGCTTGGAATTACAAACTCTCTACACTTCAGCCAAATTCTAAACCCTTCTGGAAATTAACTAAAATAATTAAAAATAAAAAATTATTCATCCCCAGTTTGTTTTAACTATTACAATTAAATCTACACTACCTCTGACGAAAAAGTAAGCTTGTCAAAATATCGAAATATTCTAGCAAAAACATGATTTAACGGAGTCATTATCCGATGCAAACACTATTGCTCTTATAAACCCCTCTCTAACCGAACTTGGAAATTTGCGTAACTTTACTGTTCCAACTTTTACTCCCGCTGAAGTTTACGTTATTATACGTTCCCTTAGTAATAAGAAATCACCTGGACCTGATTTCATTACCAATTCATCTTACGCTGATTTTTAATCAATGTACCACGTAAATGGAAAATAGCCAATTTTCTGCTGAAAATTACCATCCAATCAGTCTTCTGTGCGGTTTTTCAAAAATTTTTGAAATGTTACTTAAAGGTAAACTTGAAGCACACATGGAAACAAACAATGTTCTTCCATCTTCTCAATTTAGTTTCAGACCTAATCTGAGCTGTATTCTCCCTTTTTACAAACTTAAAGACTTTGTGAAACATGAACTTAATCTAAAAAAATCAATAGACATGGTTACTTTAGATGTGCAGGCGGCCTTTGATAGTGGCATAATGGTATACCTCATCAAAATCATTAACAGCTTTTTATCCGACAGATTCCTTAATGTTCACCTTAATGGCTCCATATCGAGTAAAATTCCTAACTGTGCTTGGGTCCCTTAAGGTTATACCCACCCCACCCTTTATAATCTATACATCCACGATGTACCATTCTGTGACCTCTGTGTAAACTCAATTTTTGCTGACGATACTGCAATATATAGCGCAGGATATCACCTTAACCATATTAGAAATAATCTTCAAATTGCTTTAAATGAACGGGCAGTGTATTTTTATAAATGGAAAATCCAATTAAATGGTAATAAAATTAAGGCAATATACTTCTCCCGAAAGCGTAAGGCCTGTTTCTTATTATCTCAAACCTCTCTGATACAATGATATCATTCCATGGGAAAATCACATCAAATACCTTGGTCTACACTTAGACCCTACGATTGATTGTGCCTACAGTCACATTAAGAACATTCAATCGTCCCAAAATAAAATACTCAAAATGATGCTTGATCAATCTTTCTATTAATCCACAACTTGTTTGCATGATTTAACCGGTGCTAAGAATATTAAAGATAAAATCTTTACCATGAAAACTAATTTCAACACCCGTTAATAAATTTATATTTTATATTCACTTGATGTGATGAACTGGTGCCAAAGACCCAGCCTCTTAGTTGTAAGTTAGCCTAAGTTTTATATAAATTAAGGATTTTCTAGCTCCCTCTTTATACTCTTCACGGGAGTGAATAGTATTATAAGTTTGTCATAAAGTTTGTAACACACAGAAGGAGACATCGCAGACCGCATAAAGTATATATATTTGTGATCAGCTCTATGAGACGAGTTGATTAAGCCATGTCCGTCTGGCCGCAAACAGTTTTTGAACTAGAGAGCTGAAATTTTGCACATGTGTTTCTTTTTACCATACGTAGTTCATTTGTCGGAATCAGCCGAATTGGTCCACTAGGGGGTACCTCCCATACAAACCCTCCCTTAAATTAAAGTTCTTAATAGAAAAGGTTTTTTGTTTTGGACATTATAAGTTTCTGCTCTATGTCCATTAACCATGTAAATTTCATGGTCCTAGGGTTACCGATAGGGGAACCTCCCATACAAACCACAATTTAAATTATGTTCTTATTAGAAAAAAGAGAATTTAGTGATGCTAAGAAAGGAAGGTTGGATGCAACCCGGAGGTGCGTGAAGAGTATTACATCTTTGGCATAGCCAATGATAGCCTTCTTTCTGGTTTTCCTTAATAATTATATATTGTTTTCCCCATTAATCTTAAGTATAATAAAATTTTTCAGCTGAAAGCTATTGAAAATTCAAGCTAAACACTGTAATAAGAAACCTTTAGACAATTTTTTTTAAATCAATCTGTAAATTTTATAGGGATTAAATAAATAAATAAATAATAGTTTTAAATAATCAATAATAAGGAAAAGGTGTTTTTCTTTTTGAAAATTAAAAAATACTGCTATATTTATTATTGATTAAAATGAATTTAGTACGAAATATTCTTAAAATTTTATAAAAATAATACAATTTAATGCAATTATTAATATTTTATATATAATAATGAATGAAATAATTACTAAATCTCCATATTCATTGTTTATTTTATAAAGCATTTGCAGTTTGTTTGTTTGCCGACGGTAATTTGCTTTTGTCTTCAATTTTTTATCGGCTGCATTTTGTTTGTTTGCCGACGGCAATTTGCATTTTACATCAATTTCTCCTCGTCCGCAAGTCTGCTCGCAACGAAAATTTCTTCATAATGTGAATGTTGTTTTGCCATTCACACGTTCACGGCTACAAAATTTTGTCTGAAATTTGTAGAAAATCAAAACGTTTTGATTTTGCTACAAAAATGCTTTTTCCTGTTTTTGCGCAAAAAATGTGTACGTGGAGTCCAACCTTTAAAAAAAGAGTATAGAGTGTATATACATATACCCAGTGGACCAAAACGTCCGTCAATGGTATTACTTATGAGAGCTACGCGGGTCTTGAGCGGGTAAAACTACCCCTTCGGTATTCGAAAATGATCCACGTATGAATCATATGTCGCTCAGTTTGAGGCAGCAAAAACTATCATTTGTGGCGATCGCAAACAGGCCGGCAATGAAACCGTTTGCGGTCCGAATTTTTAAAGTAATGTCATTTAATTAAAAATACTATTTACATTGAGCATAATTCATCTATAATAACTTTGAACTATATAAACGTGGTAGAAACAATATTTATATTAAAAATTAAAAAAAAATTAGAAACGTCTAATCCTTTTAACAAAAAAAAAAAAAAAACTCCGTGCTCCGCTTGCCAATGATTATCTCCATTTTATCTTGAGCGTATAGCAAACATTTTTGTGTTGTCCTGTCGAAATCCACCTCTGGATGAACTAAGAAGAAAGAATGAAAGAATTGGAAAATATAAAACTTCACTTTTTATTATAATTTTATGTTTACTTACTCTTTTAAATTTTGCCACTTGGAACCAATGTAATGCTGCTGCACTAAATGTATACAAGTTATGGTTACACATACAAATGTATGGTGCAGCTTCCTTGCCCTTTGATACATAGCTAGATAAAAGCTGAAATAAATACTGTAAAAGCTATTATCTAAGCTTTGCAACGGCACTTGCATGTGCTTAAGAATTACTTATTAGTCTTGTTTGATCATAGTTTAGTCAGCCTTCGTTTTGAGATCGATGGAGTTAGCACGAGTGCTACTCAAGTTAGTTTATGATAAATAAAAAACCCTAAACTAATAAAAAGACTTTCCTTGGTGCGCCAAGTGCCACCATTTAACAAATCCCAACAATAATATTATCGGTGCGCACGAGTGCCACCAGTAATAATTATTAATAATAAAATTAATTGGCGCCCAACGTGTGGCACGCGGAAAAGGTGTGTGCGGTGAATTAATATAATAAATCAGAAATTTGAAAGAGTAAGAAGAAGCATTAACAAACTAAGCCGCATGTGTTAATTTCTATATATATATTATTAATTAATAAAAAAACAGTTTGTTTCGCATTTGCTTGTGTGAGTGCCGTTTGTTTCAAAAAATATTTTAGTACAGTGCACATAAGAAAATAAATCATCAACTAACAAACGGTCAGCTAGTTGTGTGTGTGAAAGCAAATCAATAAAG
Organism: Amiota communis; assembly: GCA_037043315.1. Lineage (NCBI taxonomy): Eukaryota > Metazoa > Arthropoda > Insecta > Diptera > Drosophilidae > Amiota > Amiota communis. The sequence goes on from JBAMAV010001584.1 coordinate 164,892, forward strand.
GAACAGTGAATAATAAAAAAAATAGTGTGTTTCGCATTTGCTTGTTTGAGTGCCGTTTATTTCAAAAAATATTCTAGTACAGTGTACATAAGAAAATAAATCATCAACTAACAAACAGTCAGCTAATTGTGTAAATATAAATTGTGTGTGTTTGGGTTGGTTTCGTGTAATGATAAAAATTAATTTTATATGCACAAATAAAATAAATAAATAAAAAACTTTTTAAAGAAAATCTATGATAAAAACTAAAATTTTAATCGAAAAAATATTTTAGTACAGTGCACATAAGAAAACAATCAACAACGGACAACAATATTTAACTGCAATAAACAACAGTTAAACAACAGTCGAAAATAGTGAATAACAGTTAACAACGGTCAACAACATACAACAACATTTAACTGCAATAAAGAACAGTTAAACAAAAGTCCACAACAACAGTCAACAACATATATCAATAATTAACAACAGTTTACACAGTCAACAACAAATAACAACAGTCAACAGCGGCCAACAACAGTTAACAACGGTGAACAACATACAACAACAGTTACCAACAGTTAACACAATCAACAGCAATCAACAACGGCCAACAACAGTTAACAAACGGTCAACAACATTTAACTGCAATAAACAACAGTTAAACAACAGTCCACAACAACAGTCAACAACATACAACAACAGTTAACAACAGTCAACAACGGCCAACAACAGTTAACAACGGTCAACAACATACAACAACAGTTAACACAACCAAAAACAATCAACAATAATCAACAACAATCAACAACAGTTCACCATAGCAGTCAGCAGCAACAGCAAAGATTAGGCCATGTAAGTCAAAAGTTTATATTTTTGTGACAAGTTATTTTATTCAAATTCAAATATAGTGTTCTAATAAAGAGAAAAAAAAAATAAACCAATAAAATTAAATCTGTGCTAAAAGGCGAATTTATGAGTGACAACGAAATAGAGTTAGACTTTAGTAGGTTATCATTAGCGGTGGAACCCTTACCAAACTACTACTATGTTGTCTGTAGCACAGGTTAAAGAGCTGATCCAGCTTGAATTGAAAAGCCAAAAGGGGGAATTTGATAGGGAACTTGAAAATATTAGAGAAGAATTAACTAAGGCATCAGGGAGTGCAGCTGTGAAAAAATTCGAGAGGGTAAAGTCAGTGTCTGGGGTAAAGTGTGAAGAAACTCTAGATGTGGTCAAGACCTTGCCAGAATTTCATGGGCAGTTGGAGACATATGTTTCATGGCGGGAAGCCGCACACATTGCCTATGAAATTTTCAAAGCTTTTGATGGAAGTTAAAAACACTTCCAAGCTGTAGCCATTATTCATAATAAAGTTCGTGGCGCAGCTAATGCAGTTTTATCCTTTTTTAACACTGTTTTAAATTTTGAGGCAATCATAACAAGATTTTAACGTATGCCGACAAGCGTCCTGTTTACTTAGTGGAACAAGAGCTCTCTACTTTGAGACAGGGTTCCCTATCAGTGATAGAGTTTTACGATGAAGTAGAAAAGAAGTTGACCTTGCTCACTAACAAAACAATAATGCCTTATAATGCAGATTTAGCAGAATCAATGAATGAGAAGTATAGGGCGGATGCCCTTAAGGTATTCATATCCGAGCTTCAGAAACCCTTATGCGATATTATATTCGCGGCTCGTCCGGATGATCAGCATTAGCACTGGCACAAGAGGCTGACGCGAACCATGATAGATAAGTGTTCGCTACAAACTTTGCCAATCGAAACCTTGAGGGAAACAATAGGAAAAAAATTAATAATAATAACAATAATAATGGCAATAGAATAAATGGAAATCATGACAATAATGGAATTAACAACGGTAACAGTAAAAGGGGTAATTACATGCAAACTGGTTCTGGCGGAAATAATTCAGTATGCCAAAAAAACCCTCATTTTTTATTAATAATCAAAATAGAGTCAACCAAGGTCAACAGCGAAGAGATTTTCAGCAGTCTGAGTCGATGGATTTTGATCCTTCCACATCAAGATTTAGGTCGCAACCCTCCCTAAATTATGGTCAAAATCAGGGGCAACAAAAACGTCAAGCAAATTTTGATCGTGCCACTGGCCCAAAAATTCAAAGGGTAAATCATTTGGATCAGGACGTAATCGTATTACCGACTCCATCTGAGCCGTACTACGAATCATTGGCAGAGGAAACTGATGAAGTTAATTTTTTAGGGGAAAGTCACTCCTCTCCTGGACTCCCAGGACTATAGGGGGCCAACAGATTAGATTACTTATCGATACGGGGGCATCTAAAAATTATCTCAAGCCTTTGTCTACCTTGAAAGGTATAAACCGGTCGATAAGGTCTTTTCAGTTAAGTCCATTCATGGCTTAACAACAATTAAGGAGAAATGTAAGGTAAATATTTTTGGTAGGATAGCAAATTTTTACATATTGCCAATATTATCAACGTTTGATGGCATAGTGGGATTGGATTTCATGAAAGAGAATGGAGTGAAAATTGACCTTGCGATTGACCATTGACCACACTCATATGGGAAGCGGGGTGTGAGAAGTTGCATTATGCTGAAAGTTATGATGTTGGCCATCTTCAGGATTGGTCAGAAACAATACCAAAAGTTATAAAGCAAGCATTCCAGGGAATGATAAAAAAGGTAGCTGGAGTCTTTGCTGACCCTAATGAGGTGCTTCCCTATAACACCAATGTCATAGCTTCTATTCGTACTAAGGATGAAGAGCCATGTTATTCCAAGTATTATCCTTATCCGATAGCTTTCAACGATTTTGTTAAAACGGAAATTCAATCTCTCCTTAGTAATGCTATAATTATACCTTCACGGTCCCCATATAAAAACCCTATTTGGGTAGTCAATAAAAAAGGCCTGGATGAGAGCGGGGTAGAAAAAAAACGCCTTGTAATAGACTTCAGGAAATTAAATGAAAAAACAATTGCTGATGCGTACCCTATACCAGATATTTGTGTAATCCTCTCAAATTTAGGTAGGGCTCGATTTTTTACCACTCTTGATTTGAAGTCCGCTTTCACCATATTATGTTGGCGGAGCGGGATCGGGAAAAAACTGCCTTTTCAATTTTTAATGGCAAGTATGAGTTTTGTCGGTTACCCTTTGGACTTAAAAATGCACCAAGCATTTTTAAAAAAGGCCATCGATGATGTTCTCAGGGAACACATCGGAAGATATTGTTTCGTTTATATTGACGATGTGATAATTTTCTCTGAAGGGATAGATGAACATTTAAAACATGTGAAAGCTATTCTCTACAGTCTTTTATCTGCCAATATGCGAGTGTCAGTCGAGAAGTCTAAGTTTTTCAAGGAGGAATTAGAGTATTTGGGATTTACGGTGTCCGCAAAGGGTATTAAGTCGTGTCCAGAGAAGGTGGAGGCAATAGTGAATTTCGCACAACCAACGAATTTGCACGGTCTGCGGTCCTTCCTTGGAATGGCCGGTTATTATAGATGCTTTATAAAGGATTACGCGAAGATAGCGGGTCCTTTGACTAATGTCCTTAGAGGTGAAAATGGTAGGGTACCGGCATCGCAATCAAAGAAGATACAATTATCTTTTGATGCGAAGCAGAGTGAGGCGTTTGAAAAATTGAAGCGAATACTAGTCTCAGATAATGTTATGTTAGCTTATCCGGATTTTCGTAAACAGTTTGATCTCACGACAGATGCATCGTCTTATGTCCTAGGTGCAGTGTTGTACCAGAAGGGTAGGCCTATATATACCATGATATCAAGGACACTAGAAAAAAAAGGAAGAAAATTTCGCTACCAACGAGCGGGAATTATTGGCCATAGTCTGGGCCCTGAATAAATTAAGGCATTATTTGTATGGGGCAAAATCTATAAATACTTTTACCGATCACAAACCACTTACGTTCGCGGTTTCTGATCGAAATCCCAATGCAAAAATAAAAAGGTGGAAGGCTTTTATTGAGGAGTATAACGCTAAACTTCATTACAAGCCAAGAAAAGAAAATTTCGTTGCTGATGCTCTATCCCGACAATGTATCAATGCTGTAGAATAGATATCAAACTCAGAAGTGGCAACTATACATAGTGAGGAATCCCTCACTTACACGATTGAGTCAGTGGACAAACCAGTAAACTGTTCTGCAAATCAGTTGATACTGGAACAGGGGTAATCTCCATTAAAAAAAAAACCAATATTCTTTTTGGAAATAAGTTGAGGCATTTTATTACTTTTTCAACATTTGACGATTTGATGGGAACGCTCGAGGAGGCAATCAAACCATGGGTGGTTAATGCTTTACATTGCGATTTGTCAGTTGTAGCTCAAATTCAGCATAGATTGGTGGAAATGTTTCCTGCGACAAGATTCAGGTATGAGAAAATTTTCGTAACGGATATATTTGATGCCAGTGATCAGCTAGAAATAATAAATCAAGAACATTGCAGGGCTCACCGAGCGGCGCAAGAGAATGTAAAACAAATCTTGAAAGAATATTTTTTCCCTAGGATGGGAAAAAAGGCAAGAGAGGTCGCATTGAATTGTAGGATATGCTCCAGGTCAAAGTATGATAGGCATCCAAAGAAATACCCGATTGGGATAACTCCTGTCCCCACATATTATATATGAGATATTGCATATTGATATTTATTCAACAAACTCAATTCACTTCCTTACTTGTGTCGACAAATTTCCGAAGTTTGCGGTCGTTCAAGTTATAGAGTCTAGAACCCTTGTTGATGTGAAACCAAAAAATGTGTCTTTAGTAAACTTGTTCTCTGGTACTAGAATTGTTTTCTGTGATAATGAGAAATCTTTAAATTGAAACACCATTAAAGCTATTCTCTTAAATAATTTCAATATTGAGATTGTTCAAATGGGCAAGTGGAAAGACTCCATAGTACTTTGGCAGAGATAGCTAGGTGTTTAAAGCTTGAGAGGGGTATTGAGGATACCGCCGACCTAATTCTTTTGGCCACTTTTGAATACAATAGAACTATACATTCGGTAACGCGCAGAAAACCATCAGAAATTTTTCATTCGGGTGCGTCACAGCAATGTAGTGAGGAGGTATCTGCTAATGTGGAAAGAGCTCAGGAGAATGAACTTGTAACGCATAATCGTAATCGTGTTGCCCGTGCCTTCAATGTAGGAGATAGGGTGTTGATTAAATGAAACAGTCGGGAACAAGTTAACTCCATTATACGTGGAGGGTATAGTAGAGGAGGATTTGGGTTCCACCGTTAAAGTTAATGGCAGGGTGATACATAAAGATAATCTGAGGTAGTTTTAATTTTGTTGAGGGAATAATTTCTTTTCGGATTCGTTTGGAGGTTGGAGTTATTTCAACTGTCACAAAGATTAAATTTTTGGCGATGAATTTTTTTTTTTTTTACGTATTATGTAGCTAACTCAATTCATTATTATTGTATATTTTTTGTTTTTTTTTTTCATGAAATTAATGTATTTAAATATGTTAGTGTTAATATGTAAAACAGGGAAAGGAAGGCGTGTGAGGACGTGGACGTCCCTCTTTAAGAGGGGGAGGAGTTATGGTTACACAAACAAATGTATGGTGCAGCTTCCTTGCTCTTTGATACATAGCTAGATAAAAGCTTTTACAGATGAGGGAAATATTGTAAAAGCTATTATCTAAGCTTTGCAACTGCACTTGCATGTGCTTTAGAATTACTTATTAGTCTTGTTTGATCATAGTTTAGTCAGCCTTCGTTTTGAGATCGGTGGAGTTAGCACGAGTGCTACTTCAGTTAGTTTATAATAAATAAAAAATCGTAAACTAATAAAAAGACTTTCCTTGGTGCGCCAGGTCACCATTTAACAAATCCCAACAATAATATTATCGGTGCGCACGAGTGCCACCAGTAATAATTATTGATAATAAAATTAATTTACACAATAAAGAATAGCGCGAACGACAGCGAAACAAATACCGAAAATTTGGTGTTTGTGCCATTTGTTAGTTAAACTGTCAGTTACCTTTTTTACTTATTATTGCTATTTATTTATTTATCCGTTTCATGTCCGAAATATTCCCGCGAACGTGAACGTTTCTGAGCATGAAACGGATATTGTTGCGGCGCTGATTTTTTGTTGTTGTGTTGTCGTCTCTTTTGCCTATATTTTCCGTCTCCAGCAAAAGAGTTCCAGAGATGGCCAAAAGCAACTTCCGCATGAGAGAGAATTCACATTGATTTCGCTAGTCCCATTTTCAACTCTATGTGGCTCATTTGTGTAGATGCATATTCACAATTTCCGTTTGTTACAGAAATGACGTCTACTACAACATCAATTACAATCGCAGCGTTGTCAGCAATTTTTGCAATCGAAGGCTTTCCCAAGACTATAGTCAGCGACAACAGTCCCCAGCTAACAGCAGACGCATTCAAACAGTTTTGTAGTTTTAACGGCATTCATCACATCACCACGGCACCGTTTCACCCAGCATCTAATGGACTAGCAGAACGCTTCGTACATTCATTCAAATGTTCTGTCAGCAAGAACATCCAAGAGGGGTTTTCACCGAGAACAGCAGTCACGAAATACTTGGTATCGTATCGTTTTACGCCAAACGCGATGGGTAAAACACTAGCAGAACTCATCCATGGTCGTCCTGTACGTACAATATTAAGTCAGCTTTTCGACGTCATATTAATCAGCTCTAGCCAAGAACAACCATAATTAAAACTGCTACCTCAGTTCCGGTTCCTACAACAGTCCAGGAAGCAGTTACTACAACTACAATACAATCGAGCACGCAAAGATGTCAGCCGCTTCTCGTCTCCAGTTTTTAAAAAACATTAATACTAATCTTTATAAATTAAGGGAGTAGATGTTGTATACATATACTAACAATTGCACATACTGTATATAACTACTAACACATAAACATATTAACTTGTACTTTCTAGAATAAAGTCAGTCGTAACTCAGATCTCAACATGATCACTACGCATTCGCAAACATAGAGCAGACAAATCGCTCAATTTAAGCTTTTTTTCTCTCATATCCAACAGGAAATTATGGGTAAATCCAACAAAAATTGTGCGTAATCTCGGGTAAATCTCGACGAACCAATCGCACACCGCTTCGGCTTAAATAACTAAAGAATATATTTGAACCAAAAATGAGTTAGTCAAGTCATATTCATTTAAATGGATTACTCTCATATTCATAATATAACTGATTATGAATAACTTGTGTTTTTTTCTTATTTCATTAATAGTTTACTTGTGCGATGCATATTGAATGTGATTATTATTGCAAATCATACAATGAAACACAAGTAATGTGAAAAGTGGTTGCGTTTACACGTTAGCTAATTCGGTGTTTAGTCAGATCGGGTAAGCTTAGCACGTATGATCTAACGACTTTGTAACTAGAATTAAGCACATGAACCGAGCTGACAAAACGTGAGTTTGTTTTTACAACTCGAGTTAAAGTGTCGTGTAAACACTTAGTGGAACGAAATTCATTTGGTGTTTTGTGTGCAGTTGCCATGTGGTATAATTATTTTGCTTTATTTTCATTTATTTTAATGTTTTTGCGTTTTATATACTAAAAAATCATTGTACAACATTATTAAAAAACGAGATAAGCTTTATACATGTATAGAAATCAACGGCTGGGGATCAAGTGCTTCGTAGAGAGTACTTATTAAAACATGTACTTTTCGTACGGAGTTTGGCTTGATACTATGTACTGCTCGTACAGAGTACAACTTGATAATGATACTGCTAGTACAGAATACAACTTGAGACTGATACTGCTCATACAGAATACAACTTAAGACTGATATTTTATGATGCTACCTGAACTCTCATCATTTATGAAGGTCATAAATGTTAGTGTTTCTTAGACTTCCTTTTTTATATGTCGTCGCCCTGACACCAGCGCCATCGTGGCAGCAACTATGTTCATTTCTGAACATTCTGCCACCAGAAAGATATCGTGCCGTCGTCCTGACACCAGCGCCATCTTCGCAGCAACCATGTTCATTCCTAAACATTCTGCCACCGGCAAGACGAGTTGTTCCTTCGACTTCCATTTATTATTGAGTGGACTGTATTTTATTATTGAGATGTTCTTCCATTTGAACATTCATCTGGCGAATGTCTTCATTTTTATTTCTCGTAGACTGCTTGTATTCGTCTTCATATTCTTTCTGGCGCCCTGACACCAGCACCATCGTGGCAGCAACCGAACATGGTGAACATTTTCCTGACCATTCTATCACCTGCAGGATATCATGCCGTCCCTCTGACACCAGTGGCATCGTAGCAGGAACCATGTTCATTCCTGAACAATACATTTATATTACATTATATTCATTGTGATTTTTAAGCATAAATAATTTGATGGGTAAGCCACATTATATTTTATACAAATCGCAACTGTGAAATTATTGTCAACAAACAAACTCGGTTACAATAAGCTTGCATTGACTATGCACATGTAAACACCTAAAAAAGTGGGTTCAGTCGACCCGAGCTAAGAAAACACCAAGTTAGCTATCGTGTAAACGAGGTAAATACACGCCTTTAATTCACATCTCTGTTGCGAATACAATCACTTACAATTTTCGTAAATAAAGTTAAGCTATTATTATTATTACAAACAGCAAGATCGAAGTTAAAAACTAACAACCTAGCTTATGGAAAATAGCAAACGCATCTAATAGCCTTCAGCTATTTGATACATTAATTAAGATTTGTATAAACCACATTTCTAATAAAATAACAATGGTTGCTTATAAGTACTTATATACAAAACCAGAAAGAAAGCTATAATTGGCTATGCCAAAGATGTAATACTCTTAACGCTCCTACAGATTGCATCCCACCTTCCTTTCTTAGCATCACTATATATTCTATGTTACAGTTTGATTATCAACAAAGAACACATTTTGAGTGGCACTTTATTGCACAATTACTATATATGTGCAAAATGTCAGCTCCCTAGCTCAAGAACTGAGGAACATGTTTGCATACATACAGAAGGACAGTCTGACAGATGGACAGACGGACATAGCTAAATCAACTCGTCTCATCGAGTTGATCAAAAATATATCTACTTTATATGGTCTGCGATGTCTCCTTCTGCATGTTACAAACTTCATAACAAAGAAAATTGTAGTATTACATCGTGAACTAAATTTCAAAACTTTCATCATGTCACTTTTTCAGTTTCTTATGTCTCGTAAGTGAAATTGAATGTATAAAGGAGTTGGAAAAGTAAACGATTACCGATGGTACGCTTGCTAGTGACTGCTCTCTTTGGAGGTTAGTCAGAGACTGAATAAAGTTAAGTTAATATTCATTAACAATTCATAACCGTAATATCATATTAAGGTTCTAAGGAAAATGATCGTTGCGTGGTTTAGAAGTTCTCCGTATCCAAACAATTTTTAATTTCGACTTTGCTTTATACAATGTTTATGAAAACCGTTTTCACGCAAAGTACTTCGGATTTTCATAGTTTTTTTGTGATAGCTACATATTCCTTTCGTCAGGTTCAGAATTAAGTAAACAAATAATTACTGTGTTATAATTTTATTAATAATTGGTCTGTGATAAGCATAATACAAATAGCATACAGGATTCATCGACATTTCTTGTATACGTTAAATGAAAACAGCTATTGCCTAACGTAGTTATTAACATGAAGTCCGGCATTAAGCAATCTTGTGTGCCATTAACGCTAAAGTCTCCGATTATCATGATTGGTGTAGTGAGATCTGATTCGTATTCAAGTATAGTTTTAACGATGTTCTTAGAATATTTCATTAGAGCTCGTAATATACAAAGCTTAATTTCTGGTAACGCTGTGCCCGGATAGATGTATACACACCCCAGCATGAATTTGAAGATACCATTAACTGTTACTTTTACAAGACAGACACCACCAACCTTTGGGTGTTTGATCTGTAAATTCATCTCGAAAATGTTAATTTTGTTGCAATCAGTGAAGCTATTCATATTGCGATATATGGCTAAATCAACTCGTCTTGTCGAACTGATCAAGAATATATATACTTTATGGGGTCTCCGATGTCTCCTTCTGAGCATGAGCATGTTGTTGCTGCATTCATACACATTATAGATCTCTATTACCTACTCACTTAATTTCAAAGTAGATCTGTGCGCGTGACAAAATTCTACGTCACTATCATGCACATTCACGAAATAAAATTTTTGTCACATTCACGAAAACGGTTTTTTGGGTTTTTCACGATCACGCACATTCACGCACGAAAATTTTCTTAGTATTTCATACATTTAAAGGTCGCGTAGTCTAGGCATTTATGTTATTATAGTCTGCGGTGTAATAAATTATTTTTTTATGTCTTTATAGATGTTTTTTATTTAAATTTAACAGCCATTCTTAAATCACAGTTAATTTGATAATTTTTTTATCAATCGATACCATTTTTATTTTAAGTTAGCCCCACACAATGAAGCTGCAAGTTTTGTTATATTTATGCAGTATAGTATTTGTGAGTGACATCGATACCGCTATGCTGCACAAATATTATAAATGAGTTTAATATTTTGCGTACAGCACCAGACAGTTATGTGTTTTATTTTTAGTTAACAGAGTGAACAGTTGCGCGGAGAAAACAAAATTTAATGATGATATGGTGTTGTCTCTTGATGTTCTGCGCACTGAATTGATTTATGTTACATTAAATCATTCCTGACTTACGTTAATTGAATATTAATTATTTTATTGAATTTTTGAAATCGTCTGTAGCGGAAAAATTTAGTCAAAAAAAAAATTTGATGTATATGTATATATCTCGTGAAGTAGTGAATTTTCGTGATGTCGTGAATTTACGTGAAGAAACCCTTTCACGATTTTCACGCAATTTCTGCACTCGTTCACGATCACGAGAATTCACGGTTTATTAGCTTTTCATGATCACGCACGATTCACGCACAGCTCTATTCAAACAACAAATATAAATACTAAGTAAAAATGAAATGCTTAAGTTTTGTAAACATAACGATGATAATGATCAAAAAACAAACATGATGATGATAATGATCAACAAACAAACGTGATGATGATAATGATTAACACAAAGCGATAACAAAAAAGAAATATACATATAACAAAAACAAAATACACACAAAAAAACAACAAAAGCAAAAACCAAAAATTGGACGAAAATATTTACAACCAAAAAAATGAATGAAAATTAAATTTTTTTTTTTGAAGTGAAACTTTAGCGGCGTTGGGCAAAAATTTAGTATGAAATTTTCAGTGAAAGAATACAAAATGTAACGTTTTGAGATTTCTGTACCTCATGAACCGCACTAAGTAGAGACTTGAAATTTTCACAGAATGTGTATTTCTATTCCTATATCCCCAACAAATAAATTCTTGGAAAATCCACCAGAAAAGTCTTAATAAAGAGATTACATTTCCACAACAACAACATGCAGTTTGTGTGTATAAAAATGTTTATAACAACAACATGCAGGCAACCAGCATATGTGTTGTACAAAAACAAGCGAATGTACGAAGAAAAGAGAACAAGGAACACACAGAAGCTCGCAGTTTATCTAATTTTTGTGCAAGAGGGAACAACAGACGGCAAACGTAAACACATTGTTTAACACAACAACAACAACTACACACGCCAAAGAAACTAAAAGCAATATACAGACGGAAAGATAGACAGAATGACAGACAGACTCATCGAGCTGATGAAGAATATATGTATTTACTTTATGTGGTTTCTCTTTGTCTCCTTCTGTGTGTTTTGCCAGCCGTCCCCGCACACGTTGCTAGTGTCCACAAGCTAAATGAAATTGTACAATCAGTTGCATTATGTGTGGCCGGCATAACAAACTTCTTGACAAACTTATAATACTATTCAAGCAATAGTACGAGAGCTTGACAATTTTTCTATATGACCATCAGAGAGCAAATGTAAATTTTTCATCAAATGATTCTTTGCCATTAACTAACTTTCTTCATGAAAAATTTGGTCTTTACAATAGATGAAATTTGTTCACGTTATATCGAATCACGGGCATATATCACATATTTTAGCTATCACAAACCATTAATAGCAGTAATATCAATTGAAAAACCAGTAAATATTGAATAAAATAATTCAAAACAGAATATTTTTGGTCTTATTTATTATTAACTGCTTACTCACAAAGAATATTAAATATAAGGTTGTAATTGTTTTGAGATGATCACTCTGTCTGTTTTTAAGAAGTTTCACTTCTATCACGTGTACGATGGCGCACGCGCATTTTTTTTTTTAAATCTTTTATTTTCAAACCTATGGAAAAGTGTTAAAAGTACCGTGTTACATTCTTTACACACTGAACATTCAATGCTACATTTCTCGAACAACAATAACAGGGAAAATGCCGTCATTTTGTATTTGTTGTTGTAGTAGAAAATGAAGCATTCGATAAGAATGCTACTAATGTGGCGGTGTCGAATTGGCAGAAGTGGCAACAGCACCAGTACATTTGCACCTGATATTTGATAGATTTTCATTTTTTCACATTTTTTAAAAGATTTTAATAAGATAAGCAGTGATGCCATCAACCTATCACAAAAGCATGACAGACCGACCTCAAAAAAGCGGGAAAAAAGGGACAAAAAATATTTAAAAAAGGACAGAAAACAGGACTAAATTTTCTGCCTTATTATTTTTATTTTTATTAATTTTAAAGTTATAAATTTATTTTTTTATATTAAATGAGCTTTATTGCCTCATCTATGAGGTCATAATCCTCTTCTTTTACGGCACTACTGTAGGAAGCACTAGTGCCAATCTGGAACCTCATAAGTGTTACCTGCCTATAATATAATAAGTGCGTCCTACCTATAATCTTAGTAATGCTTACATCCGTCGTCTCATCGATTAGCAGACTGTATTTTGCATCACCAATATCTTTCCGAAGATCTTCTTTAAAATGTTCTGCTAACACGTTTTTAATAACCTGTGTGCATTTCGTCCGACGCAATTGCAATTGCGATGCGCCAAATTTTTGTTTGCACAAGTCGCTTAAATGGGCGACTGGTTCAATCGCAGCATTCTGGGCAATGAACACTACTAGCGCCGCCTCCTGGACAGCAGTATCGTTCCTTGGTTTAGGTGGGAACGATAATTTATTTGTCTGTGCGATTGGCTGGGCATTAACCACATGTTTTTTTGTGGCCATGTGCGCACGTATTTGATCAATTTTAGAGTTAATCCCACACTTACAAAACTTGCAGTAAGCCTTATTGTTATCTTTTGGATAGCGGCTCACCCAACTTTTTAAATCAGGCTGATTTAGCCAGGACTCGCGAAATTTTTGCTTATATATTTCTTTCGGCATGTTTGTTTATGTTGTTCTTCTTCACTTGTTTAAATTCCTTTTTCCAGAGTCTACTTGTAGTCTTGTCAACTCGAACTTGTTTCCGGGTTCCTAAATGGCTGTCATCACTTCATCATGACTTCGGGTCATGTGCCGTTTTCGATCATGTCACAATGTTAAGTTATGATATTAGTGATGAGCACAACCCAATACATATCGACTATTTCTATTATTTGCGTAATTTTAGCATATTCACAAAATTTGAAAAAAAAATAATTATATAATACATTAAAACTAAAAAAGGATAGATTTCCGGATAGGGGATGTTTGACTTTTTTCTCCGGATAGGTCAGTTAAAAAAAGGACAGATCTGTCCGGAAAAAGGCTAAAATGGCATCACTGAAGATAAGATACATTACAAAATGTTCTAAATCACGTATGTTTCACAAATTTTTTGTTTTAATTTAGCCAAAGTTCCACGTGTGTGTATAAACAAAACAAAAAACAGCTGTTCAGAAAATGCAATATAAATACTTTCTGTAAATGTTGCATTGAATGCTCACTGTGAAACCAGTATAAATGGGACGATAATATATAATAATATTGTTGGGGGGATGTAGCACTGCGATCTATAAGATCTATTGTGCCCCCTTCATGGACTTTGAGTATTTCTCCTAGCCCAATACCCTCGATGAATTTTAGTATTGGTCCTACCTCACAGAGTCTGAATTCGTCCTCGGATAGGGTGAGTTCGCCAAGGTGTTTGCTTCTCCTGCGCATCAGGGCAGAGCAAGTTCCTATCACATGTAGTGCGGTCTCATCATCTTCCCCGCAGAACCTGCAAAGACCAGTAGACAAGATTCCCTGTTTTGTAGGTGACGATTCAACCTACAATGTCCTGTTAGTAATCCCGTAATGATTCTTACTTTGTTCTTTGTTAAGTTCATACAGTCCTTGTAGCGTTTTAGGTTGTATGTCCCTAGCGCTAATTTGTGAGTGTGATAGCCCCGGTAATTTTTCCCAGTGTAATCTCCTTTGTTTGTCCTCTTCTTCCCAGATAATACGGGAGATCCTACTCCACAGAATGGTTCGGGCTCTACAAATGGAGATGATGCTTCTTTCCTGCCAAGTTTATCTGCCATTTCGTTTCCATAAATCCCTACGTGTCCCGGAATCCATAGAATTCGCACCTGATTGAGTTGCCCTAGGATGTTCAGCTTATCAATGCACTCCATCACCAGTTTCGATGTGACTTGGTGAGATTTAAGTGCTTTGATAGCTGCCTGGCTGTCAGTCAGTATTGCTATTCTGCGGTTCCGGTAGTTCCGTTCGAGATTAAAGTGTTCACACCTATCTATCGCGTATACTTCCGTTTGAAACCTCTGATTTGACCCCTGAATACCCAGGGTTCCTGGGCCAGCACTATACTCACGTTGGACCTGAGTGTTGCTCTCGCGATGACCGCCGAGGTGGCCTTCGCATGATGTAGGTTGATTTGGGCAACACTAATGCTGGCCATCTCTACGTTAATTACGTACCGGTTTCTCCCTAACATCGCTCTCTGCCAGTGCATCGTTGATATCTGTTTGAGTCTGCTCCTTCGTCGGTCAATTTTAGCGCTGCTAGGTTGATGGCGTTGATGTCTTCGTTTTCGACAGCAAGAACGCTGACTTCCGCTACAGGCGTCTCGCTCCTGACCACTTCCTTAGCCACCTCTTTCAAGCTTTCCTCGGCGCCAGCTGAGTTTTGCTCAGTTTTGGCCCCTGCGCCTAGAGGATCTCTACTTGCACGTCCTTTGTGTAAATGGACCGGGATCTTGCCAAATCTGTAAGCCCTTGGCTTTGATCTTTTCAAGTGATCGGTCATCAATGCCGATTGTTAGCAGCTTCTCGTTCTTCTCACCTTTGCTGCTGAAGATTCTTCAGAGATTGGTGCTCAGCGCCTTGTTCCGAGTTACCATCAGGCCGAGTAGCTTCTTGTCTTCGATACCTGCTGCTCGGGGAAGGTAGCTTAGGTATCGTCGACTTTACCCATTCCGCAACCGCTGTGGTGGAGCAGTCAGAGTGAGAGCATGATCTCCGGGTATGATTTCGGGAGTATAGTCAGCCTGACACCTTTGGTGATGTTGGCGTAGCTGACACCCGCCTTCCTGGAGGCCGCCTCTGCTTTCGGTGCAGGTTTTGGCAAGTTTTTCTTCTTGGTTTCAACCCCCAACGCAGTATCCGTAGACCTGCTCTTTTTTGCGGAGTTGCCATCAGCTGGACTGATTTCTGCAGCACTTCTGTTTGGCATCCTCGAGCGTTAGGCCCTCACTGAGATAGCGCAGATACCATTTGGTATCCGCCGTACTCAGACCTGTCGCTTTCCTGGCAGCGCCGAAAGCAGGGATTAGCCTCGCCTGTTCAGTCCTAGTCGATGGCTGTGTGTTTGCGGAATTGGATGTCGAAGCACCCTCAGCAGCCACAGTTCCCCGACTTCCTGTCCGTTTTGGTCCAGTTGCCGTCCGTGACACAGGTGTAGAGTTGTTGTCTCTAGTACATTTGCCTCCGTCTGTCCTCTCCGTTTAGGAGTTAGAACGTGACGTTCAGTATTGGGAACATTGTGTTCACCTGATCCGCCAGTTGAGATGCAGTATATAAACGTACTATTTTATTGAGTTTTTTATTCCACGAGTGATGGGGAAAGGAAGGTCCGCCGTGTCATAGCCCCGTTACCACGGTAAGCCCATCTTTACTTACTAAGGTGGCAGGTATCAGTGAGGTGCGTCGCTGAAATACAGTATGGTAACCCCTAACTGCAAACATCAAGCCGATGGACACGCGCTATCCCGGCTTAGGGGGTTGCTTAACGGCCACCCAGCCGTGTACCTAATTTTGTCAGACGTTTTCTGGCCGGCCTCTCCATCATGTGTGACCCTGCCAGACTGTATACGCAGTCCGATTGTGCAGCTCCGCCCTTCACAGACGCTCACTAGCCATACCACCGCGTCTTTAATTTTTTGAAAACAGAACGCGATACAAAATAGTCAGTATTTAATTTATTTCATCTTGACTGGTTGGTCCAAAACATTATGAAATATTTAGAAGCGAAAGAACAGACCTCTATCATCTTTCATTATTTTCGAAAAGCTTACCTTGGTCTTACTGTCACATCTCCATAGATAATAGTCTTTCGTTTCGTTTATAAAAAGGTACAGATAGTGCGACTATTACTGTAAACGGTCTGTTTTCATGCAGCATTACTACCGTCTAGGTATGCTGTGAAGTTTCAGCCAGATTGGTTGAGTTGTTGTGTGTGTCTCGTGCATTGATGAAAAAAAATTTGTTTGTTTACAAAAATGGAAAAAATTGAGTTTAGATCTATTATTAAACATTTTCATATAAAAGGCTTAATAGCAAAGGAAATAAAAAATGAGTTGGATTTAATTCACGGCACATCTGCTCCTTTACTTGCAACTATTTATAGCTGGTTAAATGAATTTAAACGTGGTCGTACATCAACAAGTTGAGTGAGATGGTTAAAGCTAAGAGAAAAAATTTAAAAAAAAACGGCCTCATTTAAACATAAAAAAAATCCTCTTTCATCAGGACAATGCCCTCGTTCACACATGTTTACGATCAATAGCTAAAATTGAAGAATTAAAGTTCGAATCGGTCGACCACCCACTGTATTCGCCAGATTTAGCTCCCAGTGACTTTTTCCTATTCTCAAACCTGAAAAAATGGCTCAGTGGACAACGTTTTTTTTTCAAATGAAGAAGTCATCGATCAAACAAATGCTTATTTTGAGGACCTTCCAAAATCTTATTTTTCTGAAGGGTTAAAAAAATTAGAGAAACGTCTAACTAAATGTATAGAGCTCCAAGGAGATTATGTTGAAAATAAAAAAAAATTACAAAAAAAATTGTTTTAATGCTTTTTTCTAAGGACTTATTGACACACCCTCGTAATTATTGGCGCGCTCAGCAGAACCAATCGCTGACTTTTGCCGATTACTTGGCGTTCACTGTGACTGTCAAAATCACAAATTCATTCACAATATATCGATTGCGCTGACTAAAAATCAAGCATCAAAATACTTTGATTACTTGAAGTCAGCGGACTTCAATCAGCTGTTTTTTTTTTATAAACAATGAAATAAAAAGGATATTGTTAAGAACATTTTTAGGATGAGAGTTAAGAACGAAAGGGGGAAGAATCAGCAAAGTGCAGGGACCAGACATGATTGGGAATATTTATTCATGTTGTTAATATGTGTTTCAAAGAAGAGTGGAATGGAGAATATCTTAATTGTAGGCAAGATTTTCATCCATTGTTGTCTTTTTCTCAGCTGTTTCCGTTCAACACTCCTATGCCGCAAATTAAATTGCGTAACATACATAGGTGTTTATGGGTCATAACAAACGTATGTAAATTTTATATTGTTAATTTTGGTAAAAAAAATATCAAAATTTGATTTACTATCTATCAAAACAAAAAACAGCTGTTCGTGATACCTTAACAGCACTTTGAACGATAAAACAGAATCACCGTTCACATTGAAAGATCTTGCCCATAACTTTTAAAGATAGGTTACTCTGCACTAGTGTTGATGAATTTTTAGTTATTTCCAAATGTTGCTGGTCATTTCAATTCTCTTTCGCTTTTTTGCGAAAAATAATGGCTGATTTACAGTGAAGCTGCATCATAGATGCAACTGAAATTGCAAAATCCGATTTTCACAACTTGAACATCTGTTTTTTTGTTTTGACTACACACAAATGCAAAGTGTGCGCAAAGAAAATAAAATAGATTTTTTTTTAAAAATACCTGATTTAGAACATTTTGCTGCATATGCACATATTTTTCGCATCTCCCTTTTGCATTCCTGCTACGTATTTTGTTAATTTTTTTGCCATTCAAATTTTACTTAATAATATTATGTGCCATCATCAGCTGTTTATTGGCACGCAACAAAAAGAGAGAACAAGAGAGTCGAAAATCACCAACACTACAAGCAAATGGCAACACCCTTTCATTTTGATTCGGCATTTCGATGAAGTCCTGAATAGTTGCGGCATTTCATTCTACAACAACATCCCTCATTTCACTGAATTTTATGACTGTGAGAGAATGTCATAAACATTCTTCGATAACTTCCTTTTTTTTGAAGTGGCATTTTTCGGTTCTTCATTTTGTAATTGTGTTGATATTTGATTTTTCCTGTTAAAGACTTTTCTTTGTTTCTGTAGTGTTATTAATTTATAAGTTATTGCTTTTTCATTTTTCTCTGCAATACCATGTGTTTAAAATATGTACTGGGGAATGATGGTCGTTGGGAATGGACTGATTTGTTGACGTTGCATGACCATTTTCCATTACATTTTCGCTTAATGGCGCATTACTCCCCGTCGATAAATTCGAATCCTGTAGGCATATCTGCTCTAAAACGGTATTTTGTTGCGTCGTATTGCTTTCATTTATTCAATTTCCTAGTTGAATTCCAAAGTCATTTGACAACAAAGGTGAATCAGTACAGCGTGGTAACTCTATAGTACTGCTGTTATTACTTATAAGATGGAGATGCTCATCCCTTTATATGGGCCTTACCGTACTACACATTTTTTTGTGAACGCCTTAGCGACTTTCGTTTGAGGCGCTGTGTTACTAGAAGACAATGCCGAATTATTCTCCAATTGTCTCTGCGATCCTTTTAACTTTGGCAGCTTGGTTGGTTGGTTGGTTTCCGTGGCCGGCTCGTATACCCAATACGAGCCACAATTAGCACTACAGTGCCGTTTTGATACTACTTCTTCGCCGAACGCAATCAGTATTACTAAATCCAACCTGTCGAATTTAATAAGTCTAAAAGACCTATTTTCCAGGTAACACGTGCCGCTCTGCAAGATTCAAGATCTTTCCATTCCTCTTGACGACCGAAAGGGGAATCGAGACCTGTTCCGCCAACGATACATAAAGAGAAGCACCAGAACGAGCCAATTCGTCAGCCTTCTCATTCCCCTCTATGTTCCTATGGCCGGGAACCCATAAGAGTCAGCTTGACGACTTAGCTCGCTCATCGTCGACCTGCATTCCTTAACGAGCTTTGACTTCACAGTGGTGGATTGCAGTGCTTTGAGTGCCGCCTGGCTGTCAACGAAGATAGCTATCTTACGACCTTCCGGTACGTTATTTCTGGCCAGCCGACATGCTTCTCTAATGGCATGGACCTCCGCCTGAAAGACTGTGGTCTCGTCGGGTAGCCGGAAAGAGTGGTCTAAGCTTATTTGTGGTGAGTGCACCCCTGCTCCTACACCGCATTCCATCTTCGACCCATCCGTAAAGATTGAAATGTCAAAATCACTCTGAAAACTGTTCTCTTTCCATTCCATCCTGGTAGGAAATTTTACCTTGAAGTCGTTCTCAAAGCTATTGTGCGCCACTATATAGTCTGTCGTTTTCTTGAACATAGGATTATTAACCACTCCTAGTATTTTACTATGTCCATATTCCGCTAAGTTTGTGCACTATGTAGCTCTTTCCTAGAGCTGGTCACCAAACAATTGCCCCGTATGTAAGAATCGGACGTACTATCGCTGTGTACATCCATGCTGTTATTTTAGGGCGTAGGCCCCATCTCTTACCAGGCAATCTTCTGCAAGAGTAATAGTCCAAAGAGGCTTTCCTAGCCCGTAGCTCTATATTGGATTTCCAATTGAGTTTTGCGTCCAGAATAACTCCCAGGTACTTGGCCTTGTTGGAAAGATGAAGCTGTTGTCCATTCAGGTTTTGTGTGAAAAGCATCAGTTCTGTCTTGCTTGGGTTAACGTTTAGACCACATCCTGTGGCCCATTTTGACTGTCTCCCCAGAGCTCCCTGCATGATGTTGCTTATCACACAAGGAAACATCTCTGATACCATGACCAACGTCGTCCGCATAGGCGACTACTCTTGCCCCTGTCTCCTCTAAAGCCATGAGAATGTTATCTATGACGAACAGCCACAGCAGTGGAGAGATTACACCGCCCTGTGGTGTCCCTCTACTGACATATTTGGTTAGAGTCGAGTTTCCTAACTCTGACTGCACTGTTCTGGTTTTAAGCATGTTAACTATCCATTCCCCAATGTCTTCCTCTACGCCAATCCTAGCTAGAGAATCCTGGATAGCACGTGTACTAACATTATTGAATACACCCTCTATATCTAAGAATGCTGCGAGAGAATATTGTTTATAGTAAATCGCCCTATCTTCCCTGCGGACAACCTCATGTAGAGCCGTTTCCGTGGATCTACCTTGAGGTATGCATGCTGGCAAGTCGAGATGGGAAATTTATCAATAATGGACCGAAGATGGAGCTCCAATACCCTTTCCATCGTCTTCAAGAAGAACGATGTTAGGCTGATTGGCTTGAAATCTTTTACGGACTCATGACCAATTTTCCCAGCCTTTAGTATGAAAACTACCTTGACTCTTCTCCAACTCATTGATATGTGGTTTAGACGAATACATGCCCTAAACATCGACCTTAGCTACGGGACTACCTTGTCCCGTAGCTTCTGAAGCATTATCGGAAGAATTCCGTCCATGCCAGGCGATTTATAGGGCGAAAAGGTATTGATTGAGTGTGTGATCTTGTCCTCTGTGAAGATCGAGTCAACGTCTCGTGAAGTTTGCCGTAACCGTACGGGTACTTCCGAATCAGTTGTCGTATCTTTGCAGTCGGGGAAATGTGTTTTGAGTAGGAGATCAAGTGTCTCAGCAGATGATTCCGTCCATGTTCCGTCTTCCTTTTTCAAGAAAGAGGGATCTACCCGTTCCTTGGCCAGAACCTTTCCTAATCTTGCTGAGACAGAAGTAGACTCGATCGACTCACAAAATTCTTTCCAACCATTATTTTTGGCGTTCCTGATGGCTTGTTTGTAAGTCTTGAGACAGTCTTTGTAGACTTGCCAGTTGTTATTCATGTAACACTGATTGTAGAGCTTTCTCATTTTCTCTCTGAGTTTCGAGAGCTCTTCGTTCCACCACTGTGGGAACCGTTTATGGCTTCTTCTAATTTGACAGGATATCTTGTACGCTTTGCCGAAAGCTTCCTCAAGATATTTAACCCTCCTTTCAATTTCGTCCCTGGAGTCAATGTTTGAACATGTAGAGGTATTCAGTTTCGATTTAGCTACCCTTGTAAAAACATCCCATTTTATATTGCGTGGGTTTCTAAATGGAACAGAATTCGTTGTCCTCAAATTCAAATTGTAGAGTATCCAACTGTGATCCGAGAAAGATCTTTTGTTTGATACCCTCCAGTTTTCAACCTGAACCTCTGAATTTTCGGACAGAAGGGTTATATCTAGTACCTCTTCCCACCCCGGAAAGAGTGCCTTCTGTACTAGGGAATGTGAAGGTTGGAGTATTTCCTCTATTACAAACTAACAGACTGGAACTACTAATAAAATTAAAAAGCGACTCACCCCTTTCGCTATCTTCGGTGCTTCCCCATAGCGTATGGCGTCGCATCTCAGGAGTAGGGTAGTATTGGTGGATGTTGCACTGGTGGACAACTGCACAACCTCGTCCGGAGGTGCATCCCTGTTGTGCGCCATGTAGACGGATGATACCAGCATGTCTTTGATATCTGCCACTTCGACTTTTACCACTGTCAAATCACCTGTGCACAATTGAGAACAAAGGGAAACATTGATAATGTTTTTCACTAAAATACATGTTCTAGGTTTGCCACATACCTTAGTGTACAGAAGTTTGTACCTTTTGTTTTTGAGCCCTAAAATGTCAGTGTCTCTGACCCAGGGCTCTTGAACGATGCAGATGTCAACGTCATCCTCAGCTAGGAAGACGGCAAGATTATCCGAGGCATTCTTAGAATGCTTAAGATTAATCTGCATGACTTTCAGCATCGGGAGGTCTCTTTGGTATACTGGTGGCTTCATCCTGAAGCACCAGGTCGTCCATCAGCTTGTTGGCAACCTACACGTCATCAGACTCTTCGTCTGACGGCCGGAAAACCTTAAGCTTGGCGTACCTTACGCCGAACCTCAATTTGTAGTCAGACTTCTGCAACTCCTTAACGGAATCTTCGTTCTCTTCGAGCTCTTTTGCTGAGCTTCGTCTTTTATTACAGCCCAATCACTCATGGGCATGGAAGGATTCTGTCGCTGCAGAAGCTGTAGTACCTTGTCGTGCTCCAGTTTCATGACCAAATGCGAGCCCTCGGCCTCCTTGGAATGTCCAGAGCCGGGATGAGCTTAAGCCTTAAGCCCTCCCAAACATTGCTGATCTTAGTAATGCATTTACCCAGGAACTCCATAGACGGTCGATCGTCGCACCTGATCACCCTGCAGCCACGGATTACCTCAGAAGAGTCGAAACTGGGTGGTGAAGAGCCCAGATCAGAGAGGAGGTGTTCCATCACCAGCTCCGTTAACCTGGGTTCAATCTCCACCCACTTCTCTAACACCTTCTTACCACCGCTAGTGACTTCATCAGTTAGTGCCACCGTAAGCTCATCCCGAGCTACGTCGCTAAAAAGCCTCTTGGCACTTACTAAAGGAACTTCCTCGTTAGTAGTTTTGGCGTCTTTGCTTTTCCTTGCATTTGTAATGGTCTCGTCCTGAGACCGATTACGTTTAGTCGCCTTCACAAGCTTTGCGTGAGTGGCCACGTACTCCTCGTACTCGTCCACCACGCCCTGGTATTTGGCTTTTTCCACGAGGTGGAACTCGTGTACCGTCCCACTCTCCTCATTCTTAGCAATTTTGCTTAGGATGAATCAAGCTTTGTGGTACATGTTCTTTCTGACCATCGCTTCCGTTTTGCCTTTTTTGGCTTGGATGCGCTACGGCTGGCCGCTTTTGTTGATGTTGTCGGTTTTTCACTACTACCTGTAGCTACCGATGTTGTTTTGGGTGCTGTTGATTTTGCTACAGCTTGCCCGCTGTCAGCGGTGACTATCTCCTGGATTGAGGCCAGTAACTCGTCCTCGGAGCTCATTTCGTCCTCTGTTATGTCGTTTCTATTATTTTTTGCTGTGTTATTTTTGTTCATATTTGGTCCCACGAGTGTAGGGGAGAGTAGGTCCACCGGGTCATAGCCCATTGTACCCCGGCAAGACTAAAAATGAAACCGGAGGTCGCCAGGTATCCGGAGTCCACCGTTCTAAGACACACTCACGCAGTGCCATTCATCCCATGGGCACGGTCGTTCGACACCCGGGATTGCGGGTTTTATCGAGTTAACATCTCTAAATCCGCCATATTCAGTCAACAGCAGGGACACCTCTAGCAGGATGTGGCTCTTCACCACGTATGGACAGTCTTGAGCACTAAGCTCCTGGCTCGTTTACACAGAGCCTTGCCCCCACTTTGGCAGCTTAATAACAAATGTTTTAAATGTTGCTAGCCATAGCCCTTTGCAGCTTAATTCAAACGATTCAAACGACCTAATCGTTTGCGCAAGACGCTTCCTATATATCCCAGCTTCATCGACCGAGTTCGAGCGAATGTTTAGCAAGGCAACACAGGTCTCCTCAGAGGTGGGCATGTTATTCTAAAATGTACCGCTACAAACTTGGTGGGGAGTTGTTCCAAATGACTTCCAGATTCCAAATTTTCAAACTGATAAATCGTACCTGATCCTCTTTTCGAATTATCTCTTATACAGATAGTCGGAAACTTGAACAATTGATTACCTTAACGTGGAAGCTTTGTTTCAGAAGATTATTTTCCGTTATTAAAAATTTTTGAGACATAGATTTTATAGATAATTATGATTCCGAATTGTCTCCTCTTCAAGAAACTTTTTGATTTTTTCAATTTAGACACGTCTGTCACATGTTATAGCGCTATATATGCATATATATAATTTTTAGTTAACAATGTCGGCCATAATGGAAGAAAAACTAATTGAGGAAGTTAGAAAACATTAGTCATTGTGTGACAAAAGCACCATGGAATATCGAAATAGGAATCAGCGTGCCGATACTTATATGTGTAATTATATTACTATTTTTTTTTATAAAATTCATAATAATAATGCAACACATATGTGACCTGAAACCAAATTGTGTTGTTGGTATAATAGAATGTGCTTCTAGATGCAAGTTAAGCTTCTGCCGTGTGATTTTTTCGAATAATTTCGAGAAGCAGCATAATAAACTGATAGAACGGTAGCTTTCAGGCGAGTCAGGTGGTTTCCCTGGTTTAGGAATGGCTATGATTTTAGTAGTTTTCCATGATTTTGGGAAGTATTCAATCTGAAGACAATATTTAAAGATGGAAGCAAGAAAACCGGTAACGCTAAGTGGTAAGTTTTTTATACAAATGTGATGTTATTATGTAGTGATATTTGTTGTTTAATTTGATAATTCAGATAATTTAGTTGGGCTTTACAGATAGGTTGTCTTGTTCTAAACCAGTGTCTTCTCTCTACGTTTCTCCTTTTAATAAGTTCAGTGATATTATTAGGCAATTTATTGCAAATTTTTTTTAAAAAACTTCCTAAGCACTGGAATTTCGAGTGCAGAGGCTACTTTAGTTATAAGTGAGCCAACCATTTTATCAATCAACTCAATGGTGGGAAGCCCAGTGTGGTGAAACTGAATGCCAGTAAAATTGCAGTTCAAGATTTGCTTAAAAAGATTCCAATTAGCTTTCGAGTACAAAAGAAAGGTGTTTTCAACAATAATTGGCTTAGAAGCTACCTTAGCAATTACCGGAAGATGATCTGATGCAAGGTCATTACAGGATATCTGTTCAGTTATCAAGTTAGGAGAGTTTGTAATGAAAACGTCAAGTGTTGAGGGTTTTGCTTTGTAGCTTGAAGTTTAATTATATTTTGCGAGTCTATATAAACTTCCTATAATTTCAATTAAGCGTGTATTTACAATTGGAACTTCCCTATGCTTCAGTTCATGAGTTATCGCTATAGAAACGCCACATCCCCTATTAGAAGTACGGTCATTTCGATAGATGGTATAATTAGAGATTATAAACCGATCCTTATGCGTTAACTAGGTTTCGCTTAATAGACAGACATGAATTTTTTTATGAATTAGGAAGTTTCCAAGTTCACTTCGATTTACAACTATTTGACCCGTGTCCAAAAAGTTGACAGTTGTAACATTGTGTAAGTTCGCTAGTTGATTTTGTTTTATATTTCCAACGAAGTTTTGTGTGATTGATGTACGGATGATCTTTCCGTAGTTTTTGAAGAGTAGTTGATTTATTTGCCAAGTACACTACATATAAGAGAATTTTAAAACCAGCTTTTGTTGTTTTTCAATAGTTTTGACTTCAGTGCATTTTAAATCATGAGAAATTAGCATAGTTTTGATCTCATCATTAGGCAATTTATCTAAACCAGAGAGGCCGGCTTTATAAGGTTTAGTTTCTCTGTTCTCATAAGAGAAAAACTCACAATTGTCTCTTTTGAGTCGATCGCAAATTATGTTATGGCAGTCAAAGTTGTTAACAAATACTTTGATACCAATTGATATTTTTTGAATGTAATATGCGTCTATTTGATGTCTTTTAGCGTATCATGTATATATTTTGTGCTCTTCTTTAGCACAGTAATAGGTGGGATTTTGCTTTATTTACGACTGAAGGCACCGAGACATCATCTACTTGGTCTATTATTGGTTTATCTGCATTGCTTTCACTGTACATGATTGTTGTGTATAAATTGGGTGTACAGTTGGCGGAACAAATGTCGAAAAAGTACGAAATACAGTCGATGCATTTCAAAAAATTATTAAAAATAAAGGCTGTAAAATAGAGCCAGAAAATTTACATTTTAGATATATATGTAAAAAAATTTAAGTGTATTGGCAAAGTTGCAAGCGCACAAAGTCGTCTGTTATGCACAACCATTCTGATTGGCTTGAGATTAAGGAAGGTGTTTCCTTAAAATGTGTGTTTCAAGGATCAGGGTCTAATAAATATCGCGGAAGAATAAATTTTGCAGAGTCTTCAAAAAGGATGAAGCGACGACGAATAACCGAGGTAGCAGAAAGTAATGAGTCTGCTGCTTCTGCTTTATGTTTTGCAAAGTTACAGCCAAATCCAACGTATTCACAAGCAAATGTTAATGATGTTTTATCACTACTAATGGAAACTAATTTAACAAAACATCAATATTTGCTAATTCGGAAGTTCATTAACTGTAAAATTTCTTACGATCTATTACCCAGCTATGACAATGTTTTAAAAGCCAAAAAACAAACTTACCCAGATAACATTACTGTGAGTATGTGCTAGAAAATGCCGACGTTTTTGACGTCGGACTTTTTCAATTTCGTCCAAAAAACCCTAAGTAACGCGACGATTTAATTTTTCGAACATTGATGTTCGAAAGAATAGCTGATTGAAAAGTGTATGTGATTTTGTGTGGTTGGCAAGCATACAAATTCAAAATATGCATTTAATTTAATTGTTTGTTGACCAAAACTATTCTATGTTTTCTACTATTTGTATTTATAATACATTATTTACAATCTCGTCGTGTTAAATTAATAATACTTACATTTTTGCTAATAAAATTTCACTTACGCAAATTTTACTCATTTTCTTTTATTTTGTGCATTCTCGACGACGAACACAATATACAGACATGCCAACTTCCGTCAATGAGTTTATTAAAATTTTTTATTGAACATCATTTTCTACGCAGAGGACGGACTGGGATGACTCCTCTAAAGTTGTTGGCCAGACACTCCCTTACCACCCAGTGGGGGAGCTTTTGGATCTTGATAAGTTAGAGAAGTCCTCTCATCATCACAGAGGTACTAGGAGAAGCTTTTCTTAAATCCTGCCCTATTAGCCAATCCCCAAGGTCCAACCGTAATGTGTAATGGACACCGGAGCAAATATAGTAAATGACAGGAAGATTGGGATGCCTATCATCTCAGTTTTAAGAAACTTAAGAAAGCTAGCAGGAAGGCTAAAAGGGCTACGTTCTGCGAGGATATCACTAGCACTACAGAAGCATCCAGACTTCGACGTGTGTTACCCAAAGATCAAGCGAAACACCTACTGTGCGGTGTTAATGGTGTATACGCTAGTAACAGTGAGGAGTCCCTGGAGCTACTCATGGAAACACACTTGGGAAGGTGAGAATAACAGTGTTCAGACATCAGCACAACATCAACACAAAACATCGACACAACATCAACACAACGGCGAAACAACAACAACACAGCAGCGATCGCAGCACAGACGACGAAAGCGACGATAACAATGATGACACAAGGAATGAGCAAAGTCAGTTGCAATCAACAGACAGATTAGAATGGCTGTATAGTTGAAGTAACTCAATTGAAATTAAATAAAATATGAAACAAAAAATAACTAAATGAATAAAGTGAAACTTTTAAATACAAAACATTTAATTACAAAACATTTTGGCGACCGTGACAGGACAGTAATCGGCTATTCTGTTTAAAAAGAAGGATTTGGATTGGCACAACTGAGATTCTTTTGGTGTTATACATAAGTACAAGAAAAGAAATATACGGTGAATAATATAACACACATATTATTATATTATTATTATATTAGTGATAGACTGATGGCAAGTCGGCCGTTCTTAGTTGTTGGTGTTGATTTATGTGGACCATTCCTAACCTCATATCGAATTCGAAGCAAGGTTCCACATAAAAGTTATTTAGCAGCATTCGTTTGTTTTGCATCGAAAGCCATTCATGTAGAACTTCTTTCTGATCTATCAACTAACGTGTTTGGTCTTTGTTTGAAGCGTTTTATTGCACGTAGAGGAGTACCACAGCGGATTTACTGTGATAACGCCACAAACTTTGTTGGTGCACGTTCCCAGCTTGGCGAGTTAAAACATCAGTTTTTTAAGCAGGAAGCTGTGAACGAGCTGCAGGACTTCAGTTCTAAAGTTAATTTCGAATTTAAATTCATTCCCCATCGAGCACCTCACTTCGGTGGTTTGTGGGAGGCAGCAGTGAAGTCGATGAAGAACTTGTTACTGTACACGTATTTGACGTTCGAAGAATTGCAGATAGTAGCGTTGGAAGCTGAAGCGATCCTGAACTCACGGCCACTAACTCCATTGTCAGACGACCCGAATGGTGGAGAAGCTTTGACTCCAGCCCATTTTCTCATTGGGACTTCACTGTTGGCTATTCCTGAGCCAATTACCGTAAATCAAAACTTGTCATACCTGACGCGGTGGCAGCGCATTTCTTACCTCAAACAACAATTCTGGGAGTTGTGGAGACGAGATTGCCTCCATACATTACAGGAACGGTCCAAGTGGCTTACGCCACAAGCAAACATTCAACGTGGTCAACTGGTGTTGATACATGATGACAACACCCCACCTCAACATTGGCTTGTGGGGCGTAAAACAAATTCGTGCACCGGTACAGATGGGCGAGTTCGAGTGGTAGACATAAAGACCTCGAAGGGATTGGTTTGTAGACCAATTCATAAGGTTGCACCGCTTCCTCTGAATAACATTGTTGAAAGGAACTGATGCCTTTCAACGCGCGGAGTATGTTCAGACATCAGCACAACATCAACACAAAACATCTACACAACATCAATATAAAACATCGACACTACATGCATGTTCTTAAGCCATGTGCCGTAGGCCACAGCACTATCTTACAAGAAGTAGGAACTCAAGCTAATGGAGGAGTATGTGACTAGTGTATGCCAGCACAAAAATGGAATGATAATTTTAAGACAAGATTTCGGAGTAGAGATGATTGGAGACGGGGTATCGTCATTAAGACGGTAGACGGTACAGGTGCTAACAGCTCGTCTACCTAACTGGTGTAGCGTGTTCCAAGCAGAAATCTTCGTGGTCTGGCAAGCAGCAAAGTTAATTAACGCCTTGGGAGATACCCCGAGGCACATATCGATTTATGTTGACAACCAGGCCGCTATAAAGGCCCTGTCGTTCCACAGCTTCAAGAGTAATGTCATACGTAGTCTGGTTGAAGCTCTTAACCAGGCTCGGCAGCACTCTATCACACTCATCTGGGTGTCGGGTCATTTCGGTATCGAAAGAAATGCGATAGCGGATGAGTGTGCTAGGAAAGGATCGGCACTGCCAATAGAAAGAGAGCGCTTCATTTGTCCAGTCTATACTTTTTATAGGCTTTGCTTTAACCATTAATTTGGCGGTGCTGCCAATTCACAATAAATTCACAAAGTTGGCAGCCCCAACGTTACCACGAATTCGGCTTTCATTCGTGTGTTCAATTTACTACTCATGTTAACTTTTTTTATGGAGCAACTGTCACTTTGATTTCAACGAACTCGATTTTTCAAAAATTTTTAGGGTCCTCACGAGTTCAACCTGGTAAACTCAATTAGTGAGAACCCTAATTATTTTAAAATTAAGTTTCTATAACTTAAAGGCCTTTTCGACTGTCAGTTCAATCTCAGTCTCAGTCCATGTTATCGCTTCAGAAATCGAAATAGACCTACAAAATGCTTGTGTATTCAGACAGAGAGGAACTCGAGTTCTGGCAGTACTCGCACGAGAACTCGAGTTCAAATTACAACAACCACAGGGAAAATGAACGAAATTTGTAGTTGTTGTTGTACCTCAGAACTCGAGTTCTTTTGCGAGTCCTACCAGAACTCGCTGCTCTGACAAGCGACAAGCTAACCGTTCGGTCGTGCGTCAGCGTCATACTACTGCAGTTACACGCCAAACGGCGTCAACTCATTGCTCGAAAAGTTGAGCAACTCTCTACTTTTCCTGATGCGTCGGTTTCTAACCAGAATAGGAAGTGTCTTGTGAACCAAAAACAGCTGTTTTCGAACCAAAAATAAACTGTTTAATGTTGTGGTGAATTATAAAATACTGATTTGGGGAATAGCAAATTGTATTTTCATTTTGATTTTTTTACGCCAAACACCTGTTGTTGGTTGTCCAACAAACTAATATGCCGAACTCATATTTAGAAGCTCTTTAAAATTTTATTGAAACTTCTGTTATTTCTTTATGAACTGTTATTCTTTTGCTTGCTTTGTGTTATTGCTTCAAAATTAAATTGAAAGTTCTGTTATTTCTTTCTAAATTATTATTGTTGTATTTTGTATTGTTGAACTATTAAACCAAAAGTCCTCGAACCGGCTACATTATATTTGGTCAAAATGGAAGAAAAACTAATTGAGGAAGTGAGAAAATATAAGTCATTGTATGACAAAAGCAGCCTGGAATATCGAAATAGGAATCGGCGTGCCAAAGCGTGGCATTCCATTGCCGAGGCTGTTGGTGCTTCCAGTAAGTATATTCATATTAGGAATGGTGCACTTTACTACAATGAAATTAATTCTTTTCCAGCTTCAGTGTGCCAGACTAGGTGGTGAAGTCTTCGGGACAGGTACAGGAGGGAAGTTCTTCTTTCTTCCAAGCGATGGTGTTATGGCAAAAACGATTTAAATTTTAACGTATATTTATTTGTAAGAATTCAAAAAGAAAAGTGAAATTATAGTTATATGTATTATTATTGTAACATTTTAAATTTGCGTTGTTTCGAAATTGTGTCGTCACCGGCTCTCCTTTCATGGTGGCAGAAAAAAAAACGACAGACAAAAATGGCAGCTTCTTTTGGCTTTGGTTCTTTCTCAGGGTTGCTTTGCGGTTATGTGACCGACAGCCGATTACACCTCGACTATCGATCACAATTGCCGTAACATCCCCCACCCCGTAAATCACACTGCTTTACTAACAGTAAGCACACCAAGTTTGTTAGCAGGGCGACGAAGCAATCCACTGGCAGTTTTAACATCTATGAAGCGCACATGTCCGTCCTTTGTTGGATGTGTAGCAACAATGCGACCTTTTTGCCACTGGCTGATTCGAAGCGTCTCTACCCATGGTGCGGTTTCTTTCAGTGTGTGTGTCAGTAAGCGTTTGGTTCTACGAATCAATTACTCCCAACAGCCTCCAGAACTTGAATTAGAAGAGCAATTAAAAAGCACTCTATCTGTCTATTGTTTAGAATGCGGTCCACATCTAATAGTCTTTCTGAAGCTTTTTGGTCTTTTTATGCAGCAATAAAATTGGTACCATTGTCGCATTTGATTCGTACTGGAACTCCACGACGATTGACAAAATTGCGTAGGCGTATGTTGATAGGTTTTCTACAAGCTCAAGGTGGCAGCGCGAATTGTCCAGCAGGTAATTATTGCTACCCATCTTTTTTCACGCCGGCGACCCACTGTGACGTTTAATGGTCCAAATAAATCAACTCCAGTGTAAGTAAATGGTCTTACGAATGGCGTCACGCGGTCTGACGGTAGTTGACCCATTATTGGTACTGATGGCTTCACCTTGTCTAAGCGACAACGAGAACACTCTTGTTGCACCTTGCGAAGCAGTGATCGTAGTCACGGCACCCAAACTCCTTCTCTCTCGCTGCTAGTGGGCCCATAGCACATGACACACTGCACATGCGACGTCTACGAAACATTTACAGGCTCGCAGGACCCAGGCAATAACTCTTTTCATCTTTATGTATGAAGAAAACTTTGTTAACTCAAAATCAACAATACTAACATCGCAAATAAGCATGTGAGGAATTTCTTCTTCTAGCTGCGGCGGGGCTTTCAGCTGTGATTGTGGCTATTGCTTTTCTTCTCACTGCAAGAACGCTTGACCATGATACCATTGACATTGACCTCTGGTGGATTAAGTGGGCGCGTAGCAGCATCAGCTGGATTTTGGTCAGTAGGTACCCACCGCCATTGCTCTGGCTTACTTGATTCTAGTATCTCGGCAATTATATGTCCCACAAAGGATCTGTACTTCCTCTCGACTGAGTTTATCCACAAAAGTATAGTTCATTCCAATTTTGTTTAGTCGGATACCAAGGATAGCAGCTTATAGTTCGTGGCGCGGTATTGACATCAATTTTCTTGGCGCGGTACGTGTTTTGCCACAAATGAATGACACGACTATTGAGGTAGCAGTAACAATGCGAATGCATCTCGGTATACTTATGTGACTTAACTGTTTGAATTCTGCCCAACACACTTTCCATTTATCGTAGATATGGCTGGGTATAGGGTTGTCCCAATCCATATGAAACTTCCAGGTCTCCTGTATCAACATTTTCGGCAACAGTAATCTGCAATAACTCCGTACGAATCAAAGATAGACATGTACTACGTTTATAAGACGCCTGAAATGGTTTGCACTTAGGTCAGCCTGTCTCAGAACAATTTTTGTTTAGTTATTTATGCGTGCGACATCTTGCGCTCTTGTTTAAAACATATATGTATTTTTTAAAGTTGCCATATGCATAAAATATGATGTAGCTCACCTCTCAAAATAAGATTGTTTTTTTAAATTACATTGTAAAAAAAAAAATGTTCAATGCTTATTTTGATTTATAATAATATTATAAATTAAATTATTATAACATTTTGCAATGATTTTTATACTCTTCACGGGAGTGAATAGTATTATATTATCGCAGACCACATAAAGTATATATATTTGTGATCAGCTCGATGAGACGAGTTGATTTAGCCATGTCCGTCTATCTGTCTGTATGTATGCAAACTAGTCCCTCAGTTTTTGAGCTAGAGAGCTGAAATTTTGCACATACGCAGCACATTTGTCGGAATCAGACGAATCGGACCACTAGGGAGGGTACCTCCCATACAAACCACCCTTTAAATTAACGTTCTTATTAAAAAAAGTTTTTTATTTTTTAACATATGGATCTGAAATTTGGACACGATAAGTTTGTAATCTATGGCCATCAATCATGTAAATTTCATGATCCTAGGGCTACTAGGTGGGGTACCTTCCATACAAACCACCCTTTAAATTAATGTTCTTGTTAGAAAAAGTTTTTTGTTTTTTAACGTATCGAACTGATGTTTGGACTCTATAAGTTTGTAATCCATAGCCATCAATTGTGTAAATTTCATGATCCTAGGGCTACCAAGTGGGGTACCTCCCATACAAATCCCCCTTTAAATTAATGTTCTTGTTAGAAAAAGTTTTTTTGTTTTTTAACGTATCGAACTGAAAATGGACCCTATAAGTTTCTGATTCATCAACCATATAAATTTCATTATCCTAGGGTTACCAGGAGTGGTACCTCCCATACAAACCCAAATTAAATGGTAAACTTTTAAAGAATAAATGTACAATAAAATTGCCACTCAAACTGAAGTGATGCTAAGGAAGGAAGGTTGGATGTAACCCGGAGGAGCGTGAAGAGTATTACATCTTGTCATACCCAATGATAGCCTTCTTTCTGGTTAAATCTATAATTCACAAAATCATTGAGAAAATTATAATAAAGGAAAAAAACCTGCACCATATGGCAACACTGCACAGACCAACATTTTGGGAACAGCTGATTTTCAACACGTCTGCAATAAGCTTTGCATTTATAAGACACATAAATACGGTTCGAGAAAATAACGACGAGTTTATAATGTGCGCTTGTTAAAGTCGCTTCGCGTGTTAAAACCGAACTGAAAATCAATTTATGCATGTGTGCCGACCTAAGTGCAAACCGTTTCTGGCGTCTTATAAACGGGGTAATGGTCAATGACAGCAGCTCGCGTTTTGTCGGCACCCGTGTCGATGTCATAAAAGATTTTATTTCGTTGCGTACATCATGAAATCTTTTTAACATTTGTTCCCGACTGAGCCACCTTACTTCTGTGAAGTACACGATATCGCCATACTGAACATCGACATTTTTTAAAAATTCCTTAAATTGACGATGATTTAGTGCACGGGTTCTTATAAAATTTATAGTCTTGTCAACGATTTCCATAATATGATCCATTTTTAAAGATTTTCCACATAAATTCTCCTGGTGAACTATGCAATAGTACTTCATCAAGCGATAGTTTTCGGCAGATATGACGTCATCTCTTATTTATTTCACCAACCCATCTTTTTTACCGATCATAAGTAACTGGGGCACCATCCGTAACTAGCCCAGATATATATTGGCAAGTGACAAAGAAAATCGCGATAGTGTTTCTTCCACTGCCTTATATAAATCAATTGAGTTCGTTGTGTCTTTCAATGGCACTAAAGAATCCATTTCTTCAGTGCTAGTAAATTCCTCATCAAATGCTCTAATAAAAATGGCAAGATGAGCTGTATTAGAAGCATCAGTACTCCAAGGCCAAAGAATAAAATTTAAAACCACAGGCTTTACTTTTCAAATCCTTTTTGATAGATTTCATAAGATCGTCAATTCTCCTGGCAATAGTTTGATGAGACAAACTGATTTTGGAAATATCACCTTTCTTCTCGGGATTTATTATATCAGCCACGCTCTCCACACATTCCTTAATAAACTCGACATCAGAAAATAGTTTCGATTTTTTGGAGATTAATTTTGCGACTACATAACTAGTCCTCACAAATGATTCTGTTTTAGTTGTAACGTTTCTAAAAAAAATTGTTGATATGTAAGACTTTTTTTAGTTCTATTACTCGGTCTTTACAACACATTCCCTGATGTGCATCGAATTAGGAAGCATGGTTTTGTGCATAATGTCTTTTTTAGTTATACTCTTTGAAGATAGGAATGGAAACACGACAGAGTGCCGCATTTTTCACTTAACAAAATAGTAGCCCTCTGTCCATTTTTCATTAAATAATCTTCTTTCATCGGCATATTTGCTTTTTTTCCTTTTTCTTTCGACTTACAGGCCATATTAATATAAAAATTGTTCAAACTATTAATTTAGCAGAAGAAACGAATACGATGATAAAAGAAATAAATGCTTATGTTTATTTGTATTAATGAACAGCAAGAGTATGGAAAGTTAAGACTTTTTTCGAAATTCACTTTTTGATGCAAATTTGTTGTAAAGCCACTAACTCATCACCTGGTGATATATTATAGCGATAATCATTACAGTTACGGAGATATTACAAAGTTAATTTTATCGTTTGCATTGCCATACATAGTAAAAAGCGGTGGAAAAACTGCTCTTGGATTTTGGCGTTTACTTGTTTTTTGCATACATCAGTTTTTGATTTCTAATATTCACTCAACTCAGTTTTAAACAAAAAGTGATACCGCAGGCGACAGACGCTGGACCAAAAGTACACAAGATATAACGAAATGTTCATTGTACAACGCGATATCGGAAAGAGAGGGGGTTTCTCACTCCCTCTCACACCCCTCATCCAACGAAAGTCGAAAACTACGAAATACGCGAAAGAAAGCAAAGTCAAACGTAAAAAAGTCGCTGAGTGCAATAGCAGACTTAAGAAGCCCAGTGGAAGTCCACAGACTAGATAAGTCGCGCACAAACCGTTACTGGCACACGACAAAAAGTTTGGAGAGCAGTGATTGCCCGATGAATAGAAAAATTGGAGAGAGGACACAATGTTGTAAGCGAGTTATAACACGTTTTGTTTTCGCTTAGTTAAAAAAAAAATTATTGTTGCTTTGCAAATTAAACCATTTTTCCCCAGTGTACTTGAGGAAAGCAAAACAAAAAAGGAAAAAATGCTGAGCAACGGGCCAAAGAAACTTCGGCTTATCACTTCAGCTGCGTTGGCCGCATGCAGACTTCGCTTGGGCCGCGACTTTGATAGCTCTGTTTTAAGGCTTATTTACACTTGGCAAGATTCACTGCATGCTGTACGAGTATTAAAATGAATTTGATATTTGCGTGCGAAAAAAAATTGTTTATGAAACAATTGATTGAAATATCATTTAAATTATTCCGCGCCAAAGGATTTCACAAATCAAAAAAAAAAAAAATTGCACGTGTGCCATCCTACACGTGATAGAAGTGAAAGTTTTTAAAAACATACAGAGACAAGCTGGTTGCTTGCATGTTGTTGTTATAAACATTTGTATAACACACAAGCAGCATGTTGTTGTTGTGTAATTGAATCTCTTTATTGAGACTTTCCCGGTGGGTTTTATTTTTTGGGGATATGGCAATAGAAGTACACATTCTGTGAAAATTTGAAGTGTCTACCTAGTGCGGTTCATGAGATACAGAATCCGAAAAACGTTACAGTTTTTATTTTTTCACTCAAAATTTTACACTAAACTATTGCCCAGCGCCGCTGAAGAAGTTTCACTTCAAAAATAATCATGAAAAAGGAATAATGTAACATAAGTCAGTTCAGTGGTCAGAACAATAGTACCAAAATACTCACTCGCGCTCGCTCTCATTCCGAACAAGTGCGTTTTGGTTAATAATACTTTGCTCATAAAGGTGTTTTTTTTTAGATTTACACACCTTTAAATTAAAATAAAACAAAAAAAAAATTTTTTTAATATTCATTAAACTCGCTTTAATGGTTAGATAATTTTACATTAATGTCTAGATATGATTTCAGCCATGTGGCCGTCACGGCAGGCGCATACAAGGCGCAATCTGGAAGTCCAATTTTCACACACTTTTCGCAGCATTTGCGGCCGTATTTCGCCAATAACTCTTCGAATGTTGATTTCCAGGTGTTCGATTGTATCTGCATATTGTATAGGCGTAGGCAAGGGATTTTACATAATCACACGATCTTGGTGGCCAATTAATGGGACCATTACGTGAAATTATTCGTTCATCAGAAATTTCTTTGAGTAAATCAATTGTCGCGTGCGCTGTGTGACATATGGCTCCGTCTTGTTGGAACCACATGTCAGCAAGATTAATGCCAGCTGATTGAGGTACGAAAAAACTTCTAATAATGAATCTGTATCGTTCACTGTTAACAGTAACATTCTGGCCGTCATCGTTTTTGAAGACATATGGACCAATGACTCCGCCGGCCCATAAAGCGTACCAAACAGTAATTTTCTGTGGATGCAAAAGCTTGTAGATTATCTTCACTCCAGATGCAACAATTTTGCTTATTTACGCACATTCAACCAAAAATGAGCTTCATCGCTGAACGAAGTGGCTTATATTTATTGATGCTCTTTTTAGATGCGATATTCTTGCTTAGTTATAAAATTTGTTAACTAAAAATTATAAAGTATATCCATATATAGCACTTTAACATGTGACAGACGTGTCAAAATTGAAAAAATCAAAAAGTTTCTTGAAGAGAAGACAATTCGGAAGCATAATTATTTATAAAATCTATGTCTAAAAAATGTTTAATAACGAAAAATAAGCAGTCTTTTGAAACAAAGCATCCACGTTAAGGTAATCAATTGTCCAAGTTTCCGACTATCTGTATAAGAGATAATTCGAAAAGAGGATCAGGTACGATTTATCGGTTTGAAAATTTGGAATCTGGAAGTCATTTGGAACAAATCCCCACCAAGTTTGTAGCGGTACATTTTAGAATAACCTGCTCACCTCTGAGGAGACCTGTGTGTATTCATTTTTCTACCGTCGTACAATTTGTGAATCGTGCAGTTTTCCTTTGAGTATTTTAGTGAACAGTAATAATAATAAAATGGAACTGTATAAAGAGTTTATGGAATTCATGGATTTCATTGGCATGGTTGTGTGGAAGTAAAGCGTGCTTACGACGCATATAAGGGGAAGAAAAGGCGCATTTGGGTGCGTCAATTATACATGGAGAGAGACGTAAGTGGGTTTTTTGTGTCCAGTTTCAGAATTGTGAAAGACAGGGATCCTGAACAATTCCGCATTGCAACACTTGCGTTCAGAGACTTTTGATAGTCTGCTAAATTTGCTACAGCCACAGCTAGAAAAAAACTCTTGAAGGGCAATATCACCACAATATCGTCTTTTCCTCACATTGGTGTCAGCTACTCAATACATTAACACTTCGTATCAATACAAGCATTTCTTTTCAGTTATTTGGCATCCAGACAGTACCTATCGCTCAGCTTTCAGTTTTAGTACCATGCGTGCACAGGATAGTGATTAAAACGTCCACGATTATATGAGAGACTTTGAACTCAATTTATTTATCATTGCCAAACAGCTGCGAGTGGCGACATAGCTGCCGATTTCGAAAGCAAGTGGAATTTACCAAACTGCGTTGTGGCAATAGATGGAAAACATGTTTCTCTCACATGCCCGACAAACTCTGGATCAAAACTTTACAATTATAAAGGTATTTTTCTTGCATAAGAGCTGAAATCATTTAGTTAATAATTTAGTCCTGATGGCCGTGTGCGACGCCAATTACACATTTACTGCAGTTGATTTAGAAGCAATAATACAAAATACAAAGCAAGCAAAAGAATAACAGTTCATAAAGAAATAACAGAAGTTTCAGTATAATTTTAAAGAGCTTCTAAATATGAGTTCGGCATATTAGTTTGTTTGACACCCAACAACAGGTGTTTGGCGCAAAAAATTCAAATTGCTATTCACCAAATCAGTATTTTATAATTCACCACAACATTAAACAGTTCATTTTTGGTTCGATAACAGCTGTTTTTGATTTACAAGACACTTCCTATTCCGGTTAGAAACCGATGCATGCAGAAAAGTAGAAAGTAACTGCAGTAGTACGAATCCATACAGTGCAACTTTCATCTGACGCTGACGCACTCACGTACGGTTGGCTTGTAACTCAAGCATTACACACAAAATATTGTACTTCCTTCCTCTGTTGTCGTCATTTTGTAAACAGAAATACTCACAGCTGCCTAAATAGTGATTTACTTTGAAAATAATGAGAGAGTGAGTGTGTCTGAGAGTAGCGTGTTTTACGGCTGTCAACTTTTCTCTTTGGCTTGTGAACACTCTACTTGCAACACGCCAACTTGAATACACTTGGCGAGTTCGCCTGTAATTAGCTAACTCGCTGGCTTTTAGCTTGCCAACTAGCCAAGTGTGAATGAACCGTAAGCAATAAGACCGATTCTTGATTCAGCTGTATCGTGTATGGGACCTGTTAAAAAATTGATATTAAGTATAATTTTGTCTTACCAATATAAAACATTAAATAGATAAATTAGAAACAAGAACGAAAATGCAACAACAATTTCAATATTTTGGAAATATACCAAATAATTGTAAGTGAAAGGAAGTGCAAATAACCTGTACAATGAATAATTCTAAATAAAATAAAAAATATTTCATACACAGTACATCCCATGGATGATAATAATCGGCGCGAATACTTGGAAAGTGAGTGTGATAACATTATTAATACCCGGATTGAGTTTAAACGCCTTTCCACCCAGTCAGCCACAACACCTACCGTCAATGCAGCCGTTAAACAGCATGGATTAAATATTGGACGAAGAATTCGTCGACACAACGAGATTAATTATTCAAATAGTGCTGTCGAAGAGGAAGGAAATTGGCCAGTACAACGAATGCGGTTCTTTGCTCCAATAGATGGAGATGCTGAAAAATAAGATTGTATAATACTGATTCTGAAAAATTGGACATTAAAACTTTTGAGTCGACTATTAATTTAGGCCATCAACACTAACTTTTTAATCGATCGAGTTTAGTTGAAAATGTTAATTAAATGCATTTTATGTAAAAAAAAAGTTGGTGAAGCCGAATTTCAGATGAAGTGTGCATCACAAGATAAATCAGTCATAGCTTCCAGTATGGCTATGTGAATGAAAAAAGATTCTAAAAGTAGAAATTTAAATAGCTGTATAATCATCTTCGATATATTATATACAACTTAATTCATTCAATCGTGCAAGTACCAAATATGTACTTTCTAATAAACTGATTGCTTAAAATTTGGTTCTTATGTAAAAACTGAACGGATGACGAGTGCATATAATACATACACAGTAAGCGTCCAAAGAAAGTACACACTAGTGTTGCAAAACTACCGATAGTGCGACCATCGATAGTTTTTTAAACGATAGTTGAATACTATCTATAGTACTATCGAACTTGAATGTAGCATTTGGAAACCAACATGTAAACAAATTTTTTTTCGTTGCTATAGTATGCTGGCTATGATTAAAATCGAAAATAATGAAAACAAGAACATGGTTTTATTAAACATAAACAACTTTTAATAAAAACACATGTATTTAAGAAAAATAATAATACAAAAAGAAAATTAAATTCATTTGTTCACAGTTTTTTAGAGATCTTTCAACTTATTATGTGTCAGAAATTAAGTACCCAGCCTTACTGCACATCCGCTCGGACTCGGTCCAAGATGCTGGGATGCATTAAATCTTTTGAATCGCTAATCTAATAATTTCAAATTTTATAAATTAAACATTTCAATTTTATTATTGTTTTTATTCTTTTTTATGCTAACATTTTTATACACTTGAACTACGCTGAGCCGCAAAAAAGAAACAGTGATGTGAAATATGATACTATCGATAGTGCTAAAAACCATCGATAGTCTTGTTCGGAAAAAAACTATCGATACTATCGATAGTTCTCCAGCACTTAGTTTCCTCGACTATATGTTTTATTACTATGAATTAATGTGTACAAAATAAAAAGTTAGTATGCAGAATTCAAGATTTATATAATAAGTGTTGAGTTTAATATAAGTGGTGAATCCAAACTGGGCGATTCCGTGTGTTGCCTGGTCGCTTCCCTCGTTCGAACGCTCAAAATAGTATGCAGCGCTTCCTCCTGGAACTTCCAAAAAATGCAGACACAAAACAGAGTCGACTGACCTACGGGCCTTTCAGTTTCATTTTCCTTTCAGTCACTTAGCCTAACAATTAATTTTGAACAATGCTTGTAGTTAAACAGCAGATAATCTAAAAAAGCTAAAGATAACTTAAAGAGAGTACAAGATATATAATAAAATAACTCCACTTCAGAGAGCAGTCAATTCCAAACAATGATACAATTCGATAACAATTAACAATAATAAGAGATAAAGATTATGAGACTTCAAAGATTAGTAAATATATAAAATTCAAGAGAACTTTTGATTAAGAGAAAGCTCTATTATTTAAACAGTTCGGTGCCAATAAACTACCCGTCTTGGAAGCTCCTACCAACCAACTTGAGTCCCATTCGACTCCAGAGGATGGACTCGTCTCTTAATGTTTACAAGTAACAGTCAACTTAAAAGTAATAATACTAAACTTAAAAGAAATAATACAAAAACTTAAAGTACTTAAAACTTATAATAAAATTATGCTAGTTAAATCCGACTCTGACCAGGTGGGGGAATTCAATTTGCTAGGCAGATAGCTTGACTTCTTAAAACAAAGTATTTGTCGCATATTAATTTAATGAAGAAACTACGATTTGGTTCTTTCTAGCCTTTTTGTCATACCGCTGGTATATTATTCTATTACTTTTTCTGTTACTGTTGTGGTAACTTGTATCTTCTTTTATCCAAGCATACATTTAAATTTCATAACAGCCATTTGCAGTTAACTTGCTTACATTTATCTATACTAGAGAAATCCGCGGCCGTCACAATCGACCGCATTCTAGTAAAAACATTGTTTTTTAAGTGCCAATAACTTCTCTGTAAACAATGTTCTTTCTGAAAACTCTTATATCACGTGATAAATGGCCCTGATCTGATGTCTCAGAAATATAAAATCACAATCCATTGAATGATCGAACTCTACTGGCGGCAACATACAATTGTCCGTGACTAAATACACGCTGTCTCAACAAAATTCCAACTTTTTGAAACGTTTGACCTTGGGATTTATTTATAGTCATTGCAAAAGCTGGAATGACTGAAAATTGAGTTCTTTGAAATTTGAACGGTAAAAGAGTTCCCGAATAAGTCAAATGAATACTGGGAATTAAATTCGAATATTACGCGCTACACCTGTCAACACCTCGCAATCTATTGAGTTTGCATGCGAGTTCCGTTAACTAACGCTTTTCCTGTCTTTCAATTCCGTATTACAGTTTTCTTTTAAAATCAATTTATGGACACGCAGACCACTAACTGATACAGTATTCAAAAACTCAATAGGAAAATTAATATGTTCACGTGCATCATCACTGACAATTTTATCAAAGCTGTAGTAAGCCTGCTCCTCTCCAGGCATTCGTTTTAAGACTTCTAAATATATACACGAACAATCATCATTTTTTGGAACCAGA
This sequence comes from Amiota communis, assembly GCA_037043315.1. Taxonomy (NCBI): domain Eukaryota; kingdom Metazoa; phylum Arthropoda; class Insecta; order Diptera; family Drosophilidae; genus Amiota; species Amiota communis. The sequence continues at coordinate 207,200 of JBAMAV010001584.1, forward strand.
ATAACTGAATTCAAAATGTCAGTGGAAAAAATAGTTTCCAGAATATTTCCAAATATATCATTGATGATGTTTACAGGTTTACAAATTAAATTATTCGGTATTTCAACGATATCCGAACTGAACTGAGGAAAACATTCCATTTCACCGTTACGAAGTGATATAAGAAACTGAACAAATTGAATTTCATGAGGAAGGCCCTCATATTTCGAGTTAAAGTGACATGATGAATGTTTCGAAATTCAAACCACGATGTAATACAATTTTCTATGAGGTTAACACGTGAACCATGAGGAGCCACTGGCACGATTTGTCCAAAATCACCGCATAACAAAATTGTTTTCCCCCCAAATAATTTGTCTCTATTCTCTCCCGAACTTAAGTCTCTCATCAATCTATTAATTAATTAAATAGCATAAAGAGGACACATAGAAATTTTGTCGATTATAATCAGTGACGCAGAATTGAGGAATCTTCCTTGACTACTGTTGGGACTGAATTTTCCTATAATGAAATTAGTAATTTGAACACATTGTGAAAAGTCCTGCAACCGATCAAGAGAGTAGAAGCAATACCACTGAAAGCTGTTGGTATACAACGAATATTTAATGAATTTAATTTAAGAATAATTGCTGTTTGGACATAAGTTTTCCCACAACCTTCGTGAGCCGTTAAACAAAATACATTGCTACCAGTATCATGATTCAAAACTTCTCTTAAATCAGAATCTATAATATTACGTTGTTCATCATTAGCGCTAATTAGCATATCTTGAAAATATTTTCTTCTTCAACGCGGCTAGTACTATCACTGAAAACAGAATCAACAGGGAAATAACCAGGGATTGTAAGACCAACCCCTTGACATGAAGTGTTATGAGTCTGAAGAATATCATCGATTATTAGAAGAGTTCGATTATCTTCACTCATATCATCTTTGAATTCATTCCATATAAGTAACATATTCACTGGAACATTCAAACCACAAATAAACCCAAATAACTCTCGCAATTGTCTTGGAGAATTAGTTTGTTTTACTTCACTTAAACATCCACGCGTGACATGCTTCCATTATAGAATCGTAAATCCCCAAAAGTCTTGGCACCACGGTCGTGTAATAGAAGTAACCGTAAATGAAATAACTCGAAATCTTTAGGAGATACAACATTCATTTGAGAAATTAATTTCTCTGCCCCACGTTGTCTAACTGTTCACTTTTTTGCTCTACCATCCCACACGAAATCTTCTGGAATTTCAATATACAGAAACTCATTTGCAGAAGCAACGTTTGTATTCAATTCAAAGAATGCTCATAATTTGGTTCTTGGAGGATTAGCTGCGGCCTGTTCCACATTTCCTTCTTTAAAGTAAGTATTTTGCCTTCCAGGCAGGTGGAAATCAAGCCAAACAATTGTATGAGACTGGTAATGCATTGGGAATTCAAATATCCTGAAAGCAGCCTGAGTGGAACCAAAAATCTACCATTTAAGAAATTTCGGATCTCATCTATTACGATTTCAATACCCTTTATAAACATACTTGTTAATGTATTTGACACTCTTGACAGTCGTGCAAACTTCAACATTCAAATGACAATTTAACTAAGCTAAAAGATAAGGATTGTATGGGACCACAAATTATCAACACTATGCCCACGAACATCAACAAAAACACCATAATCACGACGTCTATATACTGGATAACCATTCACACTATCATGAGTACGTTCTGAGAAATCTTTAGGAAAAGTTTTGGAACATTTTCCTTCTCGCAGGCACACTGAATTAGGATTAAGAACACCGCAGGGACGATGAATCATATGACTTTTTACTAAGTTATGTAATTTTGGATGAGTATGAGGGTCGGGAATTTCAGCAGAAACAATTTTATCAATACTTTCAACACTATCAACTCTATCATCATTTTCCAAAGTCAACAAAATATGTGCATGAGGGAGACCACGTTTTTGACATTCAATTGTGTAAATAATAGCATCAACTTGACCGAATATCTGGTTTTTAACTATCAAGTTGATCAGTTCATTCAATTTAATTTTGAAAACGCGAACAACAATATCAGGTGGAAAGTGAGCCTTAGCCCCATTTAATGTTTCGATTATTTCGGGCCAATTTTGATTACATGTTATAGTTATGAATAAAGAACGTTTTTCCTTTCGCTGTACAATACACATAGCATCTAACTAATTCTGGAACATATGTCGGGGAGAACCTATGAATGTGGAAGGCAAAATTACTTTATGACCAACTCTAGAATCATTACCATTTGGATTTTGATTTATAAAATCACTTAAGTTAGTATAAAGGTCAACACGTAGAGCAGCCTGATTTTGTTTAATGAAATGTAATCTGGTACTTTCAATTCGAACGTACATATCAACGATCCACTGAATAAATAATTTTTGGGAAGAATACAGAAGACTAAAATCATCACGAATAGCAAGACGATAACATGTATACTGTAACATAGTAACTTTGTTTCGAGGAGCGTGAGAATTAGAAGTAGAAGCAATGTTATGTGACATATTTACCTGCCAACCGAATAAAGAGTCTAAAATAGAAACATTATGAAGCTCTCGTGAAAATTTCGGAAAAACAACCATACCTCTCTCAAATGCGGTTCACCGTCAACGCTTCTAAAAATAACTGCAACATCAGTCTGAATACCATCATAGTTATATCTACGAAGATCACACTCTTTATTCACCTTAATCATCATTCAAACATTAGCAGTTGTATTTTCAGGACGGTGACAATATTCAGCCATTGACTTAAATGAACGTACAAACACATTTACACGATCTAACTCATTAGCTAATTCACACATAATAGACACATTACTTCCATAATTTGCACTAGCATTCAGTCTATGACGAACAGCAGTTTCAACATTGTAAAAATAAAGCTGTGCATATGCCGGATCACTACCAAAACCGAAGTAATTGAAGCAGATTGGTGGTAAAATACGTCATGAATCTTAAAATGATAAATTCCATTGAAAACTCTGTCATCTATATAATTAAAAGGCAAACATTGAATTTGCGAACCCTTTCCGGAGAATTTGTAAATCATGTTCAAGAGTACAAGGGCGGTTCACTAAGTACCCGTGTTTGACGATAGAGGTCGTTCCTGAGTGAAGTTAGTGTTATCATCGTGTGCTGCCATCTATCAGATGATGCTAATACAAATTTCAGACTGATTGTTAGGTTGGTTGGTTACCGTGGCTGGCTCGTATACCCAATACGAGCCACAATTAGCACTAGAGTGCCGTTTTGATACCACTTCATCGCCGAACGCAAGCAGTATTACTTAATCCAACCTGTCGAATTTAGGTATTTTAATAAATCACCCGGACATGTGACTGAACAGTCCGAGAGATTGTTGATGAAGTATTTGCCTAGAAACTTATTTTTAGTCTTTGCCAAGGCTGAGCATTGACATAGAAAGTGGGTGAGTGACTCCTCTTCCTCTTCGTTTCCGCAGCTCCTACAATGGCTTCTAAACGGAATACCCAGTCTCTCCTCGTGCATCCCTACACACCAGTGACCGTTAAAAACCACTGTGAGCCTTGCGGTATCAGAGAGTCTTCTGTTAATGAGTCTAAAAGACCTATTTTCGTTGTAACAAGGCCAGGTAGCCAGGTAGCCACCGTCTGTTACCCAGCTGGCGGAAAAACAGGAAGTTACTCCTCTTGACGACCGCCGGGGCAATCGAGACCTGTTCCGCCAACGATACATCAACAGAAGCACCAGAACGAGCCAATTCGTCAGCCTTCTCATTCCACTCTATGTTCCTATGGCCGGGAACCCATAAGAGAGTGATATCAGCTTGACGACTTAGCTCGCTCATCGTCGACTTGCATTCTTTAACGAGTTTTCCAATTGAGTTTTGCGTCCAGAATAACTCCCAGGTACTTGGCCTTTTTGGAAAGATGAAGCTGTTGTCCATTCAGAAGACGAAGGGGAAAAATCGGTATTTTGGTTTTCGTTGTGAAAAGCATCAGTTCTGTCTTGCTTGGATTAACGTTTAGACCACATCCTGTGGCCCATTTTAACAGTCTCCCTGCATCATTGCTCATCACACTGGGAAACATCCCTGACTGCACTGTTCTGGTTTTAAGCATGTTAACTATCCATTCCCCAATGTCTTCGTCTACGCCAATCTGAGCTACAGAATCCTGGATAGCACGTGTAGTAACGTTATTGAAAGCAACCTCCATATCTAAGAATGCTGCAAGAGAGTGTTGTTTATAGTGATTCTCCCTCTCTGCCGTGCGGACAACCTCATGTAGAGCCGTTTCCGTGGATCTACCCTTGAGGTATGCGTGCTGGCAAGTCGAGATGGGAAATTTATCAATAATGGACCGAAGATGGAGCTCCAATACCCTTTCCATCGTCTTCAAGAGGATTGATGTTAGGCTGATTGGCCTGAAATTTTTTGCGGACACATGACCAATTTTCCCAGCCTTTGGTATGAAGACTACCTTGACTCTTCTCCAACACATTGATATGTGGTTTAGACGAATACATGCCCTAAACATCGACCTTAGCCACGGAACTACCTTGTCCCGTAGCTTCTGAAGCATTATCGGAAGAATTCCGTCCATGCCAGGCGATTTATAGGGTGAAAACGTATTGATTGAGTGCGTGATCTTGTCCTCTGTGAAGATCAAATCAACGTCTCGTGAAGTTTGCCGTAACCGCACGGGTAAGTCAGGGAAATGTGTTTTTAGTAGGAGGTCAAGTGTCTCAGCAGATGATTCCGTCCATGTTCCATCTTCCTTTTTCAAGAAAAAGGGACTTACCCGTTCCTTGGCCAGAACCTTTCCTAATCTTGTTGAGACAGAAGTAGACTCGATCGACTCACAAAATTCCTTCCAACCATTATTTTTGGCGTTCCTGATGGCTTGTTTGTAAGTCTTGAGACAGTCTTTGTAGACTTGCCAGTTGTTATCCATGTAACACTGAATGACTAGCTTTCTCGTTTTCTCTCTGAGTTTCGAGAGCTCTTCGTTCCACCACTGTGGGAAACTTTTATGGCTTCTTCTAATTGAAGAGGATATCTTATACGCTTTGCCGAAAGCTTCCTCAAGAAATTTAACCCTCCATTCAATTTCATCCTTGGAGTCAATATTTGAGCATGTAAAGGTATTCGGTTTCGATTTAGCTTCCCTTGTAAAAACATGCCATTTTATATTGCGTGGGTTTCTAAATGGAACAGAATCCGTTGTCTTCAAATTGTAGAGTATCCAACTGTGATCCGAGAAAGATCTATTGTTGGACACTCTAGTTTTAAACCTGAACTTCTTAATTTTCGGACAGAAGAGTTACATCTAGTACCTCTTCCCACCCCGGGAAGCCTTCTGTACTAGGGAATGTGAAGGTTGGAGTATTTCCACTATTGCAAATTAACAGACTGGAACTACTAATAAAATTAAAAAGTGACTAACACCTTTCGTTATCCTCGGTGCTTCCCCATAGCGTATGGCGTGCATTGGCGTCGCATCCCAGGAGTAGGGTAGAGTTGGTGGATGTTGCACTGGCGGACAACTGCACAACCTCATCCGGAGGTGCCTCCCTGTTGTGCGCCAACACTTCGACTTTTACCACTGTCAAATCACCTGTGCAGAATTAAGGACAAAGGAAAGAACAAACATAGTTTTTGACTAAAACACATGTTCTTGGCTTGTCACATAGTATCTTGTAGTTTTTGATTCTGAGCCCCAGAATGTCAGTGCCTCTGACCCAAGGCTCTTGGACGATGCATATGTCAACGTCCTCCGCGCCTAGGAGGACTGCAAGATTATCCGAGGCATTCTTGGAATGCTTTAGGTTAATCTGCACGACCTTCAGCATCGGTAGTTGCTTTCTTTGGGGTGCTTGTTGCTTCGTCGTGATGCGTAAGGTCGTCCATCAGCTTGTTTGCAGCCTACAACTTGTCTGATTCTTCTTCTGATGACCACAAAATTTTGTTTACCTCACGCCAAACCGCATTTTGTGGTTCGTTTTCTCCATCTCCTTAACAGAAACTTCGTTTATGGAGAGGAGCAGAGACATGCTGCTCTTGTCTTGACCTTCATCTTTGATGACAATCCAGTCATTCATAGGCATGGTAGGGTTCTGCCGCTGCAGAAGCTGTAGCACCTTGCAGTGCTCCACCTTCATAACAGGCAACCAAATGCGAGCTCTCGGCCGCCTTGGGATGTCCCGAGCTGGGATAAGCTTAAGCCTTAAGCCTTCCCAAGCATTGCTTATTTTAGCAATGCAATTGCCCAGAAACTCCAAAGACGGGCGATCGTCGCACTTGATCACCCTGCAGCCGCGGAGAACCACAGAAGAGTCGAATCCTGGTGGAGGTGAACACAGATCAGAGAGAAGGTGTTCCATCACCAGCTCTGTTAACCTGGGTTCAATCTCCCCCCATTTCTCCAACACCTTCTTACCGCCGTTGGTGACTTCATCAACAAGTGCCACCGTCAGGTCATCCCGAGCAACGTCGCTAAAAAGCATCTTGGCGCTTGTGGAGGGACCTTTTTCGTTGGTTGTTTTAGCAACTTTACTCTTACGAGTATTTGTAATGGTCTCATCCTGAGAGCGATTACGTTTAGTCGCTTTTATAGGTTTCACGTGAGTGGACATGTACAACACGTACTTGTCTACCACGGCCTGGTATTTTACCTTGTCAGCTTGCTCGAACTCATGTACCGTCCCACTCTCCTCATTTTTGGCTATCTTGCTTAAAATGAAGAGGGCTTTTTGGTACAGGTTCTTCCTGACCATCGCTATCGACTTGCCTTTCCTCGGCCTTGGTGCACTGTTACTTGCCGATTCTGTCGGTTTTGCGCTATTTTCGATAGCCACCGACGTAGTTGTTGCTGCTGTTGTTGACGCCACAGCCTGCCCGCTGTCCTCAGAGCTCATACCTAGCTCCACTTCGTCATCTGTTAAGTTGTTTACAAATTGTTTTTTAATATTTTGGTTCATTTTTGGTCCCACGAGTGTAGGGGAGAGTAGGTCCACCGGGGCATAGCCCCCTGTTTACCGGAGGTCGCCAGGTATCCGGAGTCCACCGTTATCAGACACACTCATGCAGTGCCATTCATCCCATGGGCACGGTTGTTATACACCCGGGATTGCGGATTTTATTGAGTTTCCCTCTCTAGATCCGCCATATTCCGTCAACAGCAGGGACACCTCGAGCAGGATGTGGCTCCTCACCACGTATGGACGGTCTTGAGCACCAAGCCCCTGGCTCCTTACCCGGAAAATCTTGTCCCATCATTCTTACTATTTTCCTATCTGAGATGCCTCAAACGGTTCGTCCGCTTCTTACTGTTTTGGATGAATCCGATAAACTGGCAAAAGTTGCAGGCAAAATGCTCGTAGCTTGTGGTGATAACGATACTTTCGCTATTGGATCGAAACCTTTGTGTTTGGTACCGATAGTATTTGTGTACTCTCTCAGAAATTTGATGCCTTGCAAGAGGTAAAAAATCTGGGGGCGATCGTTCTCGTAATGGTTCACGCAGCTCATCACGTGAACCAGCGACGGAAAGCAACCCTAGCCTGCAGGAAAATGCGGAGCACCTATGTGCCTGATCCCAGTCATTAAAGTAAAAGTAAAGTAAAGCCATCGCTTGATGCGCTGATCAGCGACGGTACACCCACTATCAGCGATTCCACCGTTTAGCCCCCATCATTCCACCCTCCATCATTCCGGAATATCGTCATTATATCCGGTTTCTCGTTAATTCCGGGTCTGTGGTCTCCGTCATAACGCGGTCGCTAGTCAAACAAACGACAAAACAAGGCGATCTAATGTTGTATGCAGCCAACCAGACAGTCATCCCCACATATGGGAAATACGTCGTTGAACTGAACTTGGACCTGCGTCAGAAATTCTCATGGCCCTTCATAATCGCTGATGTTCACACGGCTATAATAGGAACAGACTTTTTATAGAAATTTCAGTTGCTTATTGATCGAAAAACCAACGACTTGTTGACTCAGTAACTGGCCTTACGACACCGGCATGCCTTGTTAAGGCGAAACAGATGGTAGTTTCCACAATTCAAGGTTCTTCTAAATGTTATGATCTCCTGGCCGAATTTGTGGACGTAACAAAGCCTTCATTTAAAACGACTAGCCAGTATCAAGTTCGTCATTACATCGAAACGAACGGAACGCCCGTTGCTGATCGACCACTATGTTTAGCTGGTGAAAAATTGGCGGTAGCAAAAAAAACAGTTAGTTTCCTGTTAGAGCAAGGGATATGTCGGCCGTCAAAACCCCATGAGCATTTCCTCTGCACTAGGTAATCAAAAAGGACGCGAGCATACCGTTAACTCAACGCGATCACGCTACCGGACCGCTACGCTATCGCTCACATTCATGATTTCATCGATCTTGGGAAAAAAGCTTTCACAACACTCGACCTAGTAAAAGCTTCTTATGGCAGAAGGCGACATTCAAAAAACAGCGGACATATCGAACTTCTGTTTATGAAGTTCAGATTGAAGAATGCGACGCAGACGTTCCAGCGTCTTATGGACAATATTTTCCGGGGGCAGGAATTCGTGTACTGCTACGTAGATGATATACTCATCATGTCAAACTCTAGCGAAGAACAAGAAGACCATCCTCGCACGATTCTTCAGTTACTGAGCATGGCCTCAGTATTAACGTAAGTAAATGTCAACTTATGAAATCAGAAGATACTTTTTTAGGTTTCACTATTAACGATCACAGCATCAAGCCGCCGACCAACCGCATAGACCATCCGTAATTACACTCGCCCCGAGACCATCAGCCAACTAGTCCGATTTCTCGGTGTGACCAATTATTACCGCAGATGTTTGCCTCACTCTTTGCATAAACAAGCACCACTGTCAGAATTCTTAAGAGATGTCAAGAAGAATGATCAGCGCAAAATTACTTGAACACCTGAGGTCGTCAAAGTTTTTGAAGATCTCGAAAACAGTGTCGCTAACGTTGCCCTTCTTGTTTTTCTATCGCAAAACGCAGAACTGCAACTAGTTTGTGAAGCATCAGACCTGGCTATTGGAGCAGTTTTGTAGTAACGAACGGATGATATGTGGCAACCGCTGGGATTTTTCTACAAAAAATTAAGCACCGCCGTGAAAAATTACTACACGTACGACCGAGAACTACTCGCAATATTCGAAGCCATCAAATATTTCAAACACATTGTCGACGGACGGAACTTCATAATCAGAACTGACCAGTCGCGTTTTGCCACTCAAGCAGTGCAGACGTGTTTAGTGCATAGAACATTATTTAATACAAAAAAAAAAAAATTTATTTTAAATAAGTGAAATAGAGAAGTGATAGATGAGCTCTGCTCGTCAAAACAGTTAAAAGCCACCAATACACAGAGAAACGCTTATATATCGATTGTCTCTATGGACTGCAGCAACAAAAATAAAGATTCCTTGCTTAGCACAAAGTTGCCTGAGAATAGAGCAAGATTTAGCTCTCCTGCTCTAAGCTCTAATAGCGCAAGCAGCAGACATTCGCTACCGTGGAGCGCCCAGTGCCCATCCCCGCAAACTCCCTTTTGCACAATCGCAGCAACTACTGCTTCTGTAGCAACAACAAACACAACACAAAGTACAACCTATACAAGTACAGTTAACACTGCATCATCATCTACAGCAATATACTCAGCAACTGCATCGATCGCGTCATCGCATGCAGTTACTACAACAACTACAAATACCCAAACACTTAACCGCAACAATAGCAATGCGTCCAATCAGGCATCGAACGCGTCATCGGCTAGTTCTACAGCTAAACCAACAACAAAAGCACCCACGCAACTACAAAGTGCCAATTACAAGAGAAACCGTACAACGCAATCACCTGAAAGTCTGACCGAACAATATCAAGAAAACTGTTCAAGCACAAATAAGAGGCAGCGATTGAATAAACATACAACTGTTTCTAATGCTGACAGTTGCTATACTAATTATTATCGTCCGCTTACAACTATCATGGACAGTGAAACCACCGTAGACGATCCATTAACAGATCAAGCAGTTGATGACTCGGTACCTTCAGCCACATCAAATATAAAAAATCCTCCTATTACAGTGCTAAAGAAAAGCGCTAAATACATACATGATATGTTTAAGGAACTAAATATAAATACATACTACGTTAAAACTATATCTATTGGCATCAAAGTAATTGTGAAGAGCATTGATTGTTTCAATACTGTTTATGACCGTCTTAAAATCGACAATTGTGAGTTCTTCTCTTATGAGAACAGAGAAACAAAGCCTTATAAAGCCGTCCTCTCTGGTCTCGACAAATAACCCAATGATGATGTTAAATCAATATTAATATCTCATGGTCTAAAATGCACTGATGTTAAAACAATTGAAAAGAGCACTAACTCAGGTCTAAAAATATTGTTATATGTGGTGTACTTCGAAAATAGAACAATTACCTTATAGCAACTGAAACAAAATTATTCGTGTATATATCACACAAAAGTGAGATGGGAATATACAACTAAATCCTTGAATAAGGTAACCCAATGCTACAATTGCCAACTCTTCGGCCACGGATCTAATAGCTGTAATGTGAAAACCTTTTGCGCTAATTGTGCAGGTCATACAACTGCCTGTACATCACCAACCATGGCTCGTTGTGCCTATTGCAATGGGGAACATAGATCTACTGATCCTAACTGTCCATGCCGTTCTTCGTATCTATCTCTTCTTCGAAGTCGTATGACCAACAACACTCACGTCAACAGACCACAGAGGAATAATCATCACGACAATAAACAATAATGGTAACTATGGATTAGACTATCCGACCTTAACGAGCAATACAGCAAGACATAGCTTGCACACGCCACGCATTATATATTCTGCTATTGAATTGAAAGACAACATCCCATCCAGCGAACAATTTAATATCATTACTCAGTTAGCTTGTAAATACCTTTATGCAGCTAAGTAATAACCATCTTAATATCATGGCATGGAATTCACGTGCCATCCGTTCCAAAAAAGCAGAACTAGCAAATTTCTTGACCCACAACAATATCCATGTGTGTTTACTGAGTGAAACTCGGTTAACAAATAAGGATCGGTTCATACTTCCAAATTATACAGTTTATAGGAAAGACCGCACTGCAAGTAGGAGAGGCGGCGTAGCTTTGGCAATAACTAATAACTTAAAACACAGAGAGGTCCCTATTGTTAATACGCATTTAATTGAAATCGTTGGTGTAGAAGTTATTATTGACTCGCAAAGCACTATCAAAATATTTTCAATATACTTTCCAGGAGCATCGGCGAAATGTCTAGACAGTTCTTGCATTCTGGTAAACGACAAGTCACACCATAGAAGCTTATTCAAGGCAGATTTGCTAAAGTTCTCACGAGTAAACGGTCAGTATTTATTAGGTGGTGATTTCAATTGTAGGAATAGACTATGGAACTGCAGTAGAACAAACTGTTGGGGGAATATACTTTATGAAATGTCCTATATTGACAAATTTTCAATACTGTACCCCAAAGACCCTACATATATTCCATTTAGCTACAAGGCAAAACCCTCAACACTATACCTCTTCATTTCTAACTCTCCAAACTTGATGACTGAACCATTAGCCATTAATGATCTCACATCAGACCACCTTCCTGTTATCATCAAAGTTAATGCTAAACCATGTGTAACAGAAAATACTTTCCCAGTTTATTCTAGAGCTAACTGGAAAATTTTCAAGGAAACCCTAAACCTTAATTTTAGGCATATGCAGCATGATTTCATTGCTCCTCGTACTATAGAGCTGATAGATAAAATGGTAGACTTAATTAAAACGGAAGTAACTGCTGCACTTGAAATTGCAGTTCCAAGAAAAACATCTAAGCAACTCTGCAAAAAGTTACCTTACCATATCTCTGAGCTCATTAAAATAAGAAATATAGTGAATAGACGATGGATAAGAACAAGGCAACCTATCTATAAAGCTCAGTTAAGTCACCTTAAACATCAAATAAGATGTCAAATCCATGCTCATAACAACAGTACTTGGAACAAAAAGCTTGCGAACCTAGATAAAAATTCCAAAAGTTTCTGGAAAATAACTAAATTAACTAAAAACAAAAATGTCTTTATTCCAAGCTTTCAATACAATGACAAAACGTATTCTACTCGACAAGAAAAAGCCAATATACTTGGAGAAATATTTCAAGAAAAACATAAAATTACGGAACTCTCTTTCTGATAGTGAAACCATTAGAACGATCAAGAGTTCCATCAGTGATTTTGATAACCATCGATCATTTGATGTGCCTTCTGTATCAACTAATGATATTAAGAATATTATCTTTTTGCTTGAGACGAAGAAATCTCCAGGTCCGGACAATCTTCCAAATATATGTGTAAAAAACCTCCCACTAAATGTAATCCGGTTCCTCTCACTTATCTTTAATAATTCACTTCAAATTGGTTATTATCCCCAATCGTGGAAAGTTGCAAAAATCATACCCATTTCCAAACCTGGAAAACCACCAGATTCACCTGAGAACTACCGCCCCATCAGCTTGTTATGTTGCTTTTCGAAAATATTTGAAAAAATCTAGAAGGCAAGACTTAACTCTCATCTCGAAGCAAATTCGATTATACCTGCAACTCAGTTTGGTTTTCGGACGCAATTAAGTTGCATAAGCCCTCTTCTAAAGCTCAAAAAATTTAAAAAACAAAATTTGCAAGATCAGAAATCAGTCGGATTGGTTGCCTTAGATATACAAGCAGCTTTTGATACAGTATGGCATGATGGTTTAATACATAAACTAATGGTTACGAATACACCTATCTACTTAACAAAAATTGTTCAAAGCTTCGTCATAAACAGACACTTTTTTATTGAATTAAATGGCATTCAATCGGATACTAAAACCATTAGTGCTGGGGTACCGCAAGGATCGGTCTTAGGGCCGATATTATATAACTTATATACCCATGATGTACCTGTATTTAACAACTGCACTGTTTCTATCTTTGTAGACGATACTGCGCTTTATTGTGCAGGTACAAATTACATAGGCATACACAACACCCTCCAAAGCTCGTTGACTGAACTAAATTTATACTATAAAAAATGGAAAATCATGCTAAATGTCAATAAGACTAATGCTATTTTCTTCACAAGAAAAAGGAAAAGTGAATATTTGCCAAATGGTAATCTAAATTGCAACAATACTGACATCCCTTGGTTAAATAGCATTCGATATCTTGGCTTACATTTACATGGGAAACTTACTTTTAATGTTAATATCGGGAAAACTCTGGATAAGATTAATAAAACGATATGCACACTCTATCCGATCATAAATCGCAAATCAAATCTCTCACTGCACAATAAACTCATTATCTTTAAATCAATATTTAATCCCATTTTAATGTATGGTTCACAGGTCTGGGGAGATTGTGCTATAACACATGTAAAAAAACTTCAAATCGCACAGAATAAACTACTCAAATTGTTACTGAATTTACCATACTACTATTCGACTAGTCAATTACATGTACAATCAAATATTCAAAAAATTGAAGAAAAAATCTCTATTTATAACTCAATCTTTAATAATCGCAATTCACTTATATAGGGTCTACACTATGTATATAAGTTTGCGCATAGCTGGTACTTGTATCTCTAGTCTATGATTAGAGCTTACAAGTACCAGTTAACTAGTCTAAGTTAGTTAAGTTAGTTTTAAGTGTTCGTTATCTAAGGTTTTTTCCCATTTTTCCTTAGCATAAAATGTGTACAAATATATATAACTTATTTAATAATTGAAACAATTTTTCAGTAGCTAAGTAGATTAAAACCTTGAAAACTAAACTCTGTAAAATAGGAAAGATAATTAATTATGTATGAATTTGTATTAATTAGACTGTGTCACAGCAAAAAAAACTTCTTATCAGACCTAGTGGAGGTTATAGGTCATAAAAAACTAAAAAGAATGGCATATAAAAAATTTTTGATACACCCTCAAAATCTTGACTTAAAGCTCAAAAACCGTTTTTAAGAGGTTCCTGTACATATTACCTTATAACTTGGCCATTTTATATTGGATTTCAAATGTAGCCCTTTACAACCATGTATCATGTATTTTGTTATCATTTAAATTCATGAAGATACAGACCAAAAACTTTGCAAAATTTTGATTTTTCCATCGATTTTGCAACTTTAAGTCTAATTTGTGCCCCTTATCTTATCTAAATTATATTTTTTCTCAACGTTCATCGAAAGTTTAGTGATTTTAGCTTTAAATGAACCCTGTTTGAATAAAATTGGTTAAAAATTACTTGATTTATTGTACTTTTTGTAATTGCATATGACAGTTTTTTTCCTTTTTTATTCTTATTCTAGCTATCTCCCTCTAGCTATCTCCCTCTATCGGCAACAATTAAGGAAAAAAAACTGTCATATGCAATTACAAAAAGTACAATAAATCAAGTAATTTTTAACTGATTTTATTCAATATAAAATGGCCAAGTTATAAGGTAATATGTACAGGAACCTCTTAAAAACGGTTTTTGAGCTTTAAGTCAAGATTTTGAGGGTGTATCAAAAATTTTTTATATGCCATTCTTTTTAGTTTTTTATGACCTATAACCTCCACTAGGTCTGATAAGAAGTTTTTTCAATTTTTTTTTTTTTGTAACACAGTGTTATGGGTTAAATAAATTAAATTAAAAAAAATCAGAACTGACCACAAACCACTTATCTACGCGTTTCAGAAACGGCCAGAAAAAGATTCTCCTCGCTGACTCCGATATTTGGGTTATATTTCTCAATTTTCCACAACGATCATGCACCTGAAGGGTTCTGATAACATGGTCGCAGATGCTTTTTCGAGACTGTGCTCAATCAACATGCCAACAGCGGTATCATTGTCTCAGATCAAGGAGGCACAAATTACGAACCTTGAGTTACAAGATCTCCTCTAGGGGAAAACGTCACACAAACTGCCAAACAAAGACGTCATCAGTCGGTGCAGGAACTGTCTTCCTTGCCAGTGCTCGAAAGTTCACATACATAATCATCTTCAACCAGAGAATATACAAGTTCCAAGCGGCAGATTCGATTACGTCCATCTAGACATCGTAGTGACGCCATTACACCAAAACCTTCGTTATTGCCCGACAGTAGTTGACCGTTGTTCGCGATGATCAGAGGCTGTACAGCTTAGCAATATCACTGCCGAGACTGTAGCTACAGCATTCTGGACTCACGGTGTCTTAAGTTTTGAAACTCGAAAAACCATAACTGCCGATCAAGGTTCTCAATTTGAGTCCTAAGTCTTCAAAGAACTGGCCCACCTCATCGGCAGCCAGCACGTACATACTACTCCACAATCAAACTGGATGGCTGAACGCTGGCGTAGATCATTCAAAGCATCACTGATGTGCAACAGCGGTACGCCATGGCCGTAGCTACTTCCAACAGTATTACAGGGATTGCGTACATGTTTTAAAGCGGGATTTGGGATCGTCTGCAGCAGAAATGTTGTATGGAGCACCGTTCCGACTAACCAACGAATTTTTCGAAGATCAAGACAAGGCTATAGATTCTGGCAATTTCACCAGCACTTTTCGACAGCACATGCAAAAAATTCGTCCAACGTCAACAGCTCACCATACCAAAGAGAAGTTGTTTCTGTCAAACAACCTCTTGAACCTCCATATACCGGTCCCTACGAAGTCATCAAGCGTCAAACTAACCGCGTGTACATAATACGGATCAACAATAATAAAATAGCTGTGTCGGTTCATCAGCTCAAGCCAGCATTTTTTGCCAAAGGCAGTCAAGATTTGGACTTAGAGCAACGTCAAACAAGCGTTCCAAAGACGTACGAGAAACAGTTTCGCGTGCGCTTCGGTATTATCAATTTGTGACAGTGCCACTGGAGGGGGAATAATGTGGCGTCATGACCGACGCCTGTCGGAAATTAGTTGCGATACCATTTCTGCAACGATCGATGACTATCGATATCGAAGAATACAAGGTGGTTGGCAAAGGTGGAAGTGGTTGGCGATAGTGGTTAAGGTTGGCGATTGTGACTCAAGCAAGCGACGAAACAGCATATTGTATTGTAATCATATCATATCATATTTTATCTTATTTAATAAACAACAAATAAAAGGCATTTTGCCAAAATCTTATTTTTCTTACGCCATCTAGCGTAACCCGTAAAGCCATCTATTGGTATATAGTGGATTACTTTTTATAACACCCAATATATAAACAGCCATGCTATGGAATTCCCTGACGGTTTCGCAAACTGTTTTTTTTTTTCGAAATCTTCAGAAAAAAAAACCATCGATCCCATAGAACAACAGGAAATTTCATTGTTCGAACTTTGATTTTCGAATGAACAGCTGATCCATTTTTGTTTGCGATTCGTGTGATTGGGATGCACACAATTTCAAAATATGCATTTAATTCAATTATTTGTTAACCGAAACACTCGATTAAGACCACTTTTCTATGCTTTCCACTATTTATATAATACATTATTTACAATCTCATCGAGTTAACTTAATAATACTTACATTTTTACAAAAAAAAAAGGTAAATTTTTTAAACCACTTTCACAAAAAACAGAGATGCCACCTTTCACCAATAAGATTATTAAAACTTTTTGTTAAACATTATACACATTTAAAAAACAAATTTAAAACATCACAGTTTTATTATGAACATTTATACTTTATTTTAACATATCAATAAATTGAATCTCCCTATCATGATTGGTGTAGCGAGATCTGGTTCGTATTCAAATATAGTCTTAACGATGCTTTTAGAATATTTCATTAGAGATCGTAACATACAAAGCTTTATTTTCTGACAACGCTGTGCCCGGATGGATGTATACACACTTTTACTAGACAGACATCACCAACCTTTGAGTTTGGGAGGAGCGTGAAGAGTATTATTTCTTTGGCATAGCCAATGATAACCTTCTTTCTGGTTGAAAGTTGGGTTTGTGTGGGAGGTACCCCTCCTTGTATACCTAGTATCTTGAAATTTCCATGGTTGATAAATATGGATCAGAAACTTATAGTGTCCAAATTTTAGTTCGATACGTGAAAAAACCAAGAACTTTTTCAAATAAGAACGATAAGTTAAATGAGACTTTGTATGGAAAGTACCCCTCCTGGTAACCTTAGGATCTCGAAATATACATGGTTGATAAATATGGATCAGAAACTTATAGAATCCAAATTTCAGTTCGATACGTTAAAAACCAAAAAACTTTTTCAGATAAGATCATTAAATTAAATAGGGGTTTGTATGGGAGGTATCCCTCCTGGTAACCTCTTGAAATTTGCATGGTTGATGTATATCGATCAGAAACTTATAATGTCCAAATTTCAGATTGAAACGTCAAAAAATAAAAAACTTTTTCTAATTAGAACAGTAATTTAAATGGTGGTTTGTATGGGATGTACCCCCCTAGTGGTCTGGTGCAGCTGATTTCGACAAATGTTCAGCGTATGGTAAACCTATGTGCGTGATTTCAGCTCTCTTGCTCAAAAACTGAGGGACTAGTTTGCATACATACAGACGGACAGACGGACATGGTTAAATCAACTCGTCTCATCGAGCTGATCACAAAAATATATACTTTATATGGTCTGCGATGTCTCCTTCTGTGTGTTACAAGAAGCATTTTGAAAAGTGAAAAATTCTAAGAATTGCTCCTAATTGCATAAAGTGGCAGCCAAAATAAAAGAATTAGCTGGAGTAAACGCAAGCTTTTCAACTGTGCTACGTACTATTTCGAAACCGAAGAATCTCTTACTATTTAAGATAAAAAAACACCTCTTATGACATTCGCAAGGAAAAACGACTCCAAATTGCAAAAGATTGTATGACGTGGACTGTTCAAACTAATACTCGTTTCAATGATTGACGATCTGTTGTCTTTACCGATGAAATATCTTTTAATTTAGATGGCCCAGGTGGATACCAATACAACTTTCACGATTTGCGAAAAGAAGAAGTTTATTTAAGCAGCCATTTCAGCCGTGAGGGCGAAGTCATGGTATGGAAGCAATAACGTTTTACGGAACGATGGATTTAATGGAGCAGAGAATGCAGAGCGTTCGTTTCAAATCACTATTGGAATCTGTTTTTCAAAAGATAAATAACTGTATTCGACCGTGGCCATGGTTTTCCGACAGAATAATGCACAAAACTCCGGACGTAAACATAATTGAAAATGTGTGGGGCTTGCTATCTCGCAAGGTTTATGAAGGACTACGAATATAAGGAGTCGTTAAGGGCAGTTTGGAGTGAGATAACTTTGGACTACCTAAATACCCTGTACTACCCTTTGAAAGACAGAATTTTTTAAGTCATTAGCCAAAAAGGTTCCCTATTAAATATAACATTTAATTTTATTTAAACTAATTAAAATGCTTAAATGTTCATTTTATAACCACGACAGACTTTTTCTTAAGTGCGTCCAAAGAAAAAGAACCTTATTTTAACTACATAACAAGAAAACTTGAAAAAAATTAATGTTACTTATTTCTTTTCTTTTCTTTTGATAAACGGGTAAGAGCACTTAATAAATAGATCTTGTGCTAAGCTACAATGTCATTTTTAAAAGAAGTGTAGGTGCGTCTATCCTTTTGACCAGGAGTGTATATAAATTATTCATATTGTTTTGCTAAGAAACTTGACAAAAACAAACAGAATCAAAAACCATATCCGCAATATCCATGACAACCTCTCACTACAAAAATAAAAACAAATGAATGCTGCATGTGCGTGTGGGCTAACCGTGCTGCTACTGCAGCATGCGTATGTGGTCACCAGGGGTCTCGTGGAAACTGTTCGGAATTGCCCTGTTGTCGTAATTGTAAACCGATTCCGATTTCGAATGGTGCCACTGAATTCAATCGATTTCGCTTTTTCGAACATGAAACCAGATTATTTGAACTTCGTTCACGAATATAAATTGGTGAAGGCATGGTTTGCTTGACTTTTGGTGCCGCTTCTAAATCTGTGAGATCAATGTTTTTGCTTAGAACTGCAAATATTTTTCCTTTCATTCAAGACGTTGGGTTCATTGTCTTGGGTTGGGGTAGATGAGGTATTCAATTTTTTGGAATTGTTACCAGAGCTTGATTTTTGCGGACTGAGTTTCCGTTTAATATGTACATAGCGATCAATTCCAGTCTTTCCTGCCGAAATTTTTAATTTTGCGGTATCCTTTTTGTGCGGGATAGTTGTTTTCGTTATTTTATTGTTAAGGTGATTAGCTGAAGCAATGTCGCGTGCTGCTGTAAGTGGGACAGATTAAGTAACATTTAAAATTTCCTTACCGTTAAAGATAGGTGCCAAAGTCGATGCAGTGGCCAAAGAGGACATTGAATGCGTAGTTGTTGTTGTTGCTATTGATGCAAACGTTGTAGTGCCGGTTGTAGATGTTGTTGTGAGTGGAAGTGAAGAATAGGTGATGTACACTGCGCACTCCTTGAGGTGTTGTATCCGCAGTTGGAGTACCTACGTCCTGACTCAGGAGCGTTGGTTTCGCTCATTATTATTTTTGCACTCGAATAATTGTTGTTGTTTATCTATTTTATTTATTTTAATTATTGCATATATTAGAGTAATCCGCGCTTGCGACTGCACTCGACGACGTTCTAATAAAAACATATATGTATTTAAAAAAATCGGGGCAGGTAGTATCGCTACACTACCGTAGTTGTTTTTGCGTGAAAACGATTTTCATGAACCATTATTATTACATAGTCTTTATATTTATTCATATTTTAAAACAAAAAGTCAAAATTATCCACTTTCCCGGTGGATTTTACCAAAATTTTTTTTGCAATACGCTTACAAAAGACAGAAACGCACCATGGCAAAATTCCTCTTACTCGCTACACCACTTACCATATTTTCAGAATCTATAAATTAATTAGTGCTACGGCTTTTGAGTCACGAGATATAATAAAAACAAAGGCGCCAGTTTTCGTTAAATTCTGCAAGAGCGGCATGTTGTGACATGTATACCCTTTTTAAAAATGTTTACATGTTAAAATATATATAGGTAAGTATTTTATGAAATAAAAGTAAATAGAAGAGATTTTGCAAATAATTTGTTTATATAAGTGTATTATACTCTTCACGGGAATGAATAGTTTTATAAGTTTGTCATGAAGTTTGTAACACACAGAAGGAGACATCGCAGACCACATAAATAATTTACATATATTTTTGAACAGCTCGATAAGACGAGTTGATTTGGCCATATCCGTCCGTCCGTCTGTATGTATGCAAACTAGTCCTTCAGTTTTTGAACTAGGGAGCTAAAATTTTGCACATAGGTTTATTTTTACCATACGCTGACATTTGTCGGAATCAGCCGAACCACTTGGGGGGTACCCCCAAACAAACCACCACTTCAATTAATGTTCTTATTAGAAAAAGTTGTTTGTTGTTGTTTTTTGACTTATAGAACTAAAATTTGGATACTATTAGTTTCTGATCCATATTCATTAACCATGTAAATTTCAAGATGCTAGGGTTACCAGGAGAAGTACCTCCCATACAAACCCCCATTTAAATTAATGTTCTTACTTGAAAAAGTTTTTTGTTTTTTGACGTATCGAACTGAAATTTGGAAAATATAAGTCTCTGATCCTATTCATCAACCATGTAAATTTCAAGATACTAGGGTTACCAGGAGGGATACCTCCCATAAGACCCCCATTCAAATTAATGTTTTTATTAGAAATCATTTTTTTTTATTTTGACTTATCGAACTGAAATTTTGATTGAGATGTTGAAAATGGTTTATCAAAAGCATTTAAATGCAAAATGCAAATGCATCGCTATTTTTCATTTCAAATAAAAATGCAAAATGGTTTTCAAAAAAAACGTATTTAAATACAAAATGCAAAATAGGTATTTTCAAAATAGGTTTTTCAAATAAAATGCTTTATTTCAGAGATAATAGTACTAATCTTAAGTACTGAAATAACTGAAAACTAATTCATAGAAAAGTGCGGCTCTTTTGGCCTTTGGCTACATTTCACAGATTTTAAAAGTAATATTTGCTCAAAGAGTTCATCTTTCATGTTCCGTCTATGTGGCCTCATAATCATTCATAGCCGTTCAACTGGAGCAGAACTTGGTAAGCAAGTATTATATTTAAGAAAGAGTTTCTTTATACTTGGATATTTGTTCAAGGATTCAAAGTATTGTCTTTATCTTTTAAATATTGTAGTGTTTCCAGGTCTATTGTAGTATTGGCCTTATCACTGTCTGCTAAAGAATCAGACTCTTTAACAACCATATAATAGGATTCAGTGTTTTCCTTTTTACCATTATAGTTAATTTGTTGGGAGCTCTTTTCCTCTTCTCGTTCTTCTTTTATTTTTCTCACTTCTGAAAGTTCTTTAACGTCTTTTTGTAAGCTTTTGGCACCCATTTCATTTTGAAATAGGGATATGCTATTATGCCATCTTTCGCTTTTGGTTCCTCTAATATATAAAACTAACCTCTATCAATACACCACATTATTTAATGTTATCCATTTGCAAACTTCTTAGAATTCTTTGCATTCTCATTAGTTCAGGCATAAGACATCCGTAGTAAGTATTTGTGTCGCCTTCTAAACTTCTGATACCATGAGCAATAGAATTTGAACAGCTTATATATTCATTAAGAAACTGGATTTCAATTTCTTTAAAACTTGCTAATCCAAGTTTTCTTAAAGTATTATTAAGGGAATTCTTTACAGCAAGTAGATCTTGAAGGGAATTATAGTATGAATTCCATAGTGTTGGACAAGGAGAAGTAGGAGATTTTCCAGTTGATTCTGAATAGATTTCACAGGCTTTAGGAGACCTTGAACACAGATTCCAAACTGTTTGACATTTTGCCATGGCTGCATCATAAAGTTTTTTGTATGAATTACTTTGGTATCTAGCCTTATCCATATCTCCTGAAGCTATTATATGTAATGTATGTGTAGCACACCTTTAATACGAGGGTGGATCAAATATAAACCGGAATATTACAAATACTTTTTCTTAGCCAACCACGAGTGCTCTCACAGTGTAGGTTCTTGAAGTGTAGTGTATCAGTGGGGGAAACGCTTGGTGAGCTGTTTGACTTAGTCAATTCGTCAGTACAGCTATGAGTGAGCAACATGTTCCAGCGTCCGTTGCACAACGGGTTATAATAAAGTTTTTAACTAAGGAAGGCGTTAAACCGTGGGAAATTTTGACTCGATTGAAGGCTCAGTATGGGGATGATACTCTGTCTAAAACCCAAGTGTTTGATTGGGCCAAAAAGTTTAAGAGTGGACGAGAAAGTGTGGAAAATGAAAGTCATAATCGACGTCCAAAATCAAGCGTCTCTGGTGACAACATTGGTGCAGTTCGTGACCTTATTGAAAGTGACAGGCGGCTCACTATTCATGAAATCGCTTTGCAGGTGGGCATTAGCTATGGAAGTGCTCAAACAATCATTAAAAATCATCTTGGTTTCAAAAAATCTGTGGGCCCAAAGTTGTTGAACGAAGATCAAAAAAACATCCGACTGCAAATCAGTAAGAGACATCTGAATCGATTTCAGCGGGAGGGAGAGGCTTTTTTGAGCCGTATCATGACATGTGATGAAACATGGGTGCATCATTACACTCCCGAGCCCAAGATGGCGAGTAAAGAATGGCGTAGGAAAGACGAAGCCGGTCCTGTGAAAGCCAAAACCCGTCTCTCAGCCGGTAAGGTCCTCGCGACCGTCTTTTTCGACTACAGAGGAGTGTTGCTCATTGAGTTCCTACATGACCGACGCACATAGGTAGATTTTGCATTGTTTGGCGGCCAAAAAGATTTTTTCAATAGGATACATTTTAAATGGAAAGAATAATTAAATATAAGTGTTTCCTTTTAAAATACATTAATTTACGACCTTTACTTTTATTGGTAGGTACAAAAAAAAATTTTTTAATATACTTAATACTAAAATGGTACAATATTAAAGTTTTGGTTACTATTAAATAGGTCATTTATTTTCAATGGGCTTACTTTAAATATAATATTACAAAAGCTGACTTAATCTTTTAGATGATAAGGCTTATAAAATAAAGAATGAAAACACTTAGCATATCATATTACATCATTTATTATCAAATTCAGAGTTACATAAATAATTAACACGAAAACTTATTTTAAATAAAAGATGTTTCTTCTGCCTCCGAGTCCGAGTCGTATTGCTCACCATTATCATTTAGCTCAACAGGAATGAGCATATTTATGGTTTCTTTTAAAAATGATTTATGTGATTTTTTTTTAATCGATTTCATGCAGCTTAAGAGTGGGTCTGAAATTAATAACAACCTTTGATAGATGTCGCGATTGCACTCTTCCCTTGAAAACTACTTAGCAAAAATTTGTTGGTACGACCGGAAATGTTTGTTGCGCGCTTCTGCTGCTTCTTCGGATAGCTGTCCTATTGGCAACAATGCATTTTCAATTATGCTGGCTCCGTGTAATAAAATCTTGTGCATAGTAGGGGTCATAGGATGCCATGCATATAACTTTATATATAACTTTGCAGTTTCTAAAGCATATGCATTGTATTTGGCAGTATCAATTTTGAAGCCACTGGAAATGGCTTTTAAAATAACTTCGAATCTATATATAAGTTAATGGTCTATTCCTGTAATGTCAGATGCCAAATAAGTGTTTTCGAAAAACCGCCTACTAGTATTTCCATCATTTGTGTTGCCAAGGTTGGCTTTAGGCATGTCTACCAATAGTCCAGTTTCTATTCGGAATCGTTCTTGTATTGTTTTTTTCTCTGTTGAGGTTGTGTTAGTTGCCGCGTTACACACTTTTCCATCAACCATGGTCATCTTCATAATATGATTAAATTTAAAAATATTTTCGTCCTTGGTTACATCAGTGGTTTCTTTCACGAACCTAAATCTAAAATAGGCCGACAAAAGGTGTGGGATTTTGCCAAACAATCTTTTTATAATCCTTTCTACAAACCACTTGCAAGGGAACAAAAGAATTTAAAAATATATTTGCATCAGAGTCGACATCATCTACAAATTTTTGTTTAAACCTCTGTTGTTGTGGGCCATCACATCCCCATTTGCAAATAATATTTAATGACTCTCTTTCGGTTTTATTACGAGTAATTAACAACTCTTCCAGGTAAATCGATAAGCGGGTTACTGTATGATCCATTAGACTTTGAAGGTCCGTTTCCGCGCAGGTAGCCGTAATTTTCATAGCCGTTTTAGGTGGATAGCATTCTTGTTTAGCTTTCAATAAAAGATAACAGGGGTAATGGCCTTTATTTGTTGCCCTTATTATTTCGTATTGTCTCCTTGTGAGATCAGCCTCAACAAACATTTTGAGAGCTTCAAAGGGGGTGAGTGGAGGAATGGTTTCATTACTCTTGGAGTATGACTTTATATATTTGCTAGCCTGTGTAGGTGAATTAGTTATGTCCTTAATGACTTAAGTGGCATTTCTTTTTCCATCAGTTTACAAAATCACTTGCGCAGCATGAACTATCACCTCAGGATTTACCAAACTACGTATTTCCTCAGTCGTCCTTCTCTTGTTTCGATCACTCGATTCAGAATCCGATTTACATGGACGACCTTGGCGATAAGACGAATCAATTGGTATTTCAAAGGTCCCTTCTAACCACGAATGATTATTTTTCAGGAATACTTCTTTGGTTTTTCCTGGTCCTGACCATCTTTGTTTAATTTGTGATTTAAAATGGGAATATTTATGCTTCAAAGTTTTTTACTATTTTCAGAAACTTTTCAACACTCGAGAAGGTAATTTTCCAAAAAATCTAATTTTTTATCCAAGGTAGGTAAATTTTGACTTTGCATCAGGTCAAATAAATATCTTCGCATCACTACTCTCACACCAGAGGCGAAAGATGAACCTACGACAAAGAAAAACTTACTTTAAAAATAATGTCTTATTAACGTCATTTTTTTAGGTATTCCCTATAAGTCTTTGATTAACTAGTTTTCGTTATTAAATTAAGAAGTATTATAGGGACAAACAGGGAAAATAGTTATAAGCCCCTTTAAATCTTTAATTTACAAAGATCTATCTCAAAAAACGTGGTCTTTTATAAAAATTATAATATATACAAAGCAGTCTTAAAATTGGTGAGTACTACATAACAAATGAAGATACATACCTGCATTATTGATATCCATCACAATCACTTTGATAATAACTTTGCAAGAATAAATATTGACTTTGCTAAAATGTATCACTGAAAACGCCGAGAATTAGATATGTACACTGTGAATGACAATCGAAATCCGACTACCTGTAATTCGGCGCGGGCGCTATTCTGAAAGGTGAAATTGGTGGGGTGGGTTTCTCGGAAGTGTCAGGTAACATTGTGCATCAATAGTTTGTTTTTAGTTGATTTATTTTTTTTAACTTTTGGCCGCCTAATTATGCAAAATCTACCTACGTGCGACGTACAGTTAACGCTGCTTACTACTGCCAGCTGTTGGAGGCAGCAAAAGCCGCTTACACAAGCAAAAGACGCGGTGTTCCCATCAGAAACGTCATCCTTCTTTATGACAATGCCAGGCCACATACGGCGGGTGAAACGAAACAAAAACTGGAGGATATGCATTGGGAAACCCTTGAGCATCCTCTATACAGCCCAGATTTGTCACCCTGTGACTATCATTTGTTTGCACCCATGAAAGATGCACTTGGAGGATTGCGATTTGACAACGATCAAGATGTTGAGGAATTCGTGCGCAATTGGTTGGTGACTCAACCAAGCCTCCAAACCGCTGGGAAAAATGTGTGGAGCGTGAAGGAGACTATGTAGAAAAATAATCAATAGTATTTTTGTATTGTTTTATAAATAAATAAATATTAAAAAAGAATTCCGGTTAATATTTGATTCACCCTCGTAATTAGGCAGTTGGAACTCATCAAATTCTTCAAATGGCTCCGGAAATTGTATTAGAGTTAGCACATTGCCATCATCATCATCATCGTCAATATTAGTAAGCACAATATATATATTTGTTCCATTGCACTGTGGGCCAGACTTCAGTCAAAAGTGGCCAAAAGTCAATTATCAAATTTGATTCAAATCATTTAATTTTCGATTTATAGATAAATAGAAGTAGTTAAAAAATAATTTTCAGAATAATTTATGAAGAAGTTTTATATTAGTGCACTTTTAAAGATGAAAGAATAGTCATAAATAAAAAATTAAATAATGACGAAAAAGTTGTACTGGTTCAAATATTCAGACAACAGAGATGACTTAATTCAGTCATGTAATTTTTAGATGTATAATAGTTCTAAAAAAAGCTTGTCGATGACAGAAAAGAATACATTGCATTAGACAGAAGGACGTAAATTGCAAATTTTACTGGGTTTAGAGAATTGTTATTCTTATCGATTAACAAATAACCTAGGATAAGTTTAGGATCATAATGGGTTTTGCGTTATTTTATTTCTAATTCTACGTACTTTAGTTTAATTATGCGGCAAATATGCGGCATTTTACGTTTAATGGTTCATAATTGGTTTTAAACGTACTCATATGCACTAGATACAAAAAGATTCTGATTCCATTGCGCGACATATTCCATTGCGTTTTAGTATTGTTTTCTTTTAACAATTTGCTATATATTTCGAGTAATATAGTAAGGCTTTTAACTTGAACTCACGTGAGTTTGCTCAATAGTAAGAATAATTTTGTTCTTTTGCTTTATGTCATACAATGACTATTGCTGTTTCTGTTAACCTTTCATATTTAAGTGGTTTGTGGGTATGTTATTACTTTCAAATTATTTTAATTAATAATACTCAGAAAGATTAATGTTACTTTTATTATTTTTGTTTTAATGTTTTTATTTAGGGTCTCAAAGCCTTTAAAATTGAAATTTAGGTATTTATAACAAAATGTTTAAAATATTTTGTTTACCATATTGGACATATTTTATATTTTGAACATCTAAAGTCAGCTTCGTAACAATCAACCATGAAAATAGAGCAGTGATCTTTCTAAAATTAAATGGACTTACATTTTTTATCTACTATATCAGATGCACGATTTTCAATTTCTAAAATTTTAAATTACCTTCCTAAACAACCCGAAAATTCGTTGAGTAGTAATATTTTTTGATATTCAATGGATTTTTAAATTTTTTGGACTTTATACTAAGAACGACATTTATAGCTTTTAAAATTTAATATCTAATTCGTAATCAGCAATCTCAAAAACCTCTAAGAAGCGAATTTGAAAGGGATTCACTGATGTACAATTTTTTTTAAGTGACATTGAATAGGCCTTTTTGAATTTATAATATCTGATATTAAATCTATATTTTGTGACCGTAAAAACAACGAATTGAAAACAACTGCCCGCCATATTGGATTTGCCATTTTGAATTTTTTCAATTTCATGCCAGATTTGTAATGAGCGGCCTTGACAACATCCAAATGACAAGATTCAAGCTTATCTGATCAATTTATAAAATTTTCGTCCTCCATATTACATCCGCCATTTTGAATTTTGAAATTTTGATGTCAGATTTGTAATCAGCGACACCAAAAACCCCCAAGTGACAAGTTTCAAGCTAAACTGATCAATTTTTAAAATTTCATCCGTCATATTGGATCCGCCATTTTGAATTTTTTAATTTAAATGTCAGATTCGCAATCAGCGACCCCGAAAACCCCCGAGTGAAGAGTTTTAAGCCAATTCGATAAGTTTTTGAATTTTGGCCAGTTTTGATCGCTTCTTGGCCCACTGTGCATTGTCGGTAATAGTTTTTACAATTTTTGCGAAATTGAAATAAAATTCAGAATGAATTTCCATAATTAGCTCGGCTACTTTATCGTAACTATGCGTTCCCTTAAATCTCATGCAAGCTAAAGTTGCGCTTTTTCGATCAAATGTATTACAATCAATCCAATGAGCCGTTACACCCATCTCTTAGATGATCATATATCAGCAGTGGTGCATATAATATCAACCCTTTGCAAAGATTCTTTTGTATTTTCTACATATTGATCTGCAATTCTTTTATTACATGTTTGACTGCACATGATTTTTGGTGGAGCAGTTAATTGCTGTGCACCTTTAATAAGAGCTTTAAAGGAATCATTTTGTACAATTGATACATGGTATCCACTAAAAAATTTACAAGTAACTTGTCAAAATTAACACCTATCGATTGGGTCATGTCTTAAACCAAAGACTATAAAAATGTATAAACTGAACACATCGCTCTTCAGAGTAGCACATCACTGGAATGTATATTAAAAGTATGGTTAAAACAAAGTTTAAAATAAAAATTAATGTTAAGAATAAAGTGGAAGCGTAAACCTAATCAACACCACGTCTTTATTACAAGGAAATATCAGATCGGACTATAATTGTATATAATATTGAAAATAAGTAAGTCGGAGAACTGTAGGGTATTTATTTATTTATTTATTTAATGACAAAAAACTGTCAGCTTAAAACTTAAAAAAAACAATAGATTTAAAATCAAAACATTTGCACATAATAAAGAGATAAAAAATATAAAATTGAAATGTAAATAACAGTATAAATAAATTAATTAAAAGACAGAGAAACAAAACAGTATTAAAATTAAAATAATAAATAACATAAATAACATACAACAGCAGCCTCTGACCCGATGGGGGAAGTTTATTTGCAAAACTAGCAAGCTATGCCCCTACTCATAGCCATGTGTGGTCAAAGGCACATAAGCTACACAGACGGTACAGCTGGTCAGCAAAATCCAGTGCATCAGTGAGGTCATGAATCCCGTAGGCAACGAAGAATGATTGCATTAATTGATTCCGGAGATAATTCAGGAGAGAGAACATGATAAAACTTATTATAATATGAGCACAAAACTCTGAAAGGATCATGAAGGGCAAAGTTAGTAATGCAGATGCATTACTAAATAGATATTTAACACTAAAGGGACAAAATTTCTCGTAGGACGACTAGGGATAGAAAAGTTCAAAAGAATTAAAAGCTCTGGGGAGTCAATGTTTCCGATTAAGAGCTTATGAAAAAACGAAATCCCTAGAGCAATTCTACGATGCGCCAAAAACGGAAGACTGATAAGTAGGAGTCTATCAGGGTAAGATGGCAACCGGGAATTAGGATTCCAGTTGAGGCCACGAAGAGCAAACAGAAGGAATTGTTTCTGAACAGACTCGATTCGATCTTGATACTTTAAATATTGCGGTGACCAAATGCAGGAGCAATATTCGAGAATTGGACGCACAAGAGACACAAAAACAATCTTAGTGGTATAAAGGTCATTAAACTCAATAGACCAGCGTTTGATGAAATCAAAAATACCCTTCGCTTTGTTTACAACAGAAGAGACGTGCTGGTTAAAACACAGCTTAGGATCAAACAGGACACCGAGGTCATTAAACGTAGAGATTCGCTCAAGTAGGACATTGTCAATCTTGTAAGTAAACAAATGAGGCTTACACCGATGATATGTCATGAGCTTACATTTAGATCTAAATAATTTGGCAAGCACCAAGTACGTAAAGAATCAATATCCTCTTGAACTTTAAGTTGAGAGGCGCCATCATTAACTGAAAGGCACAATTTTATATAATCAGCGTACATGAGCACACGAGAGTGTGAGATGGAGAGAGGCAGATCATTAATAAACAAATTGAAAAGAAGAGGTCCTAGATGACTACCTTGAAGTTACTTGGACAATATCTGAAAGAGAAAACCTAAACAACATGCTTTGAGAACGTTTTTTTAAGTAGGATGTAATCCAACTTAGAAGATTATTCGAAAAGCCCATAATATTTATTTTATACAAAAGAAGATTATGATTAACTGAGTCAAAGGCTTTAGTAAAGTCTGTGTAAATAACATCAGTTTATGACCTATTGACGAAACCTTGATTAACAAATGAAGTAAACTGAAGGAGTTTAGTGGTTGCGGACCTGCATTTTACAAATCCATGCTGTGATGGAGAAATAACTGCTTTGCAGAAATGTTGCAAATTCGTTATGAGGACCTTTTCAAACAATTTTGGGATAGCGGACAGTTTAGATATGCCCCTATAATTTAAGATATCAGATTTATTTCCTGTTTCATGGAAGGGAATAATGAAAGATTCCTTCCAAATAGGCGGAAATGAAGATACCTGTACAGGGAGTTTGCACACCGTATAAGGACACAACTAGGGACATTATCTGGACCAGGAGAATAAGAAAATTTCAGGGATCTTAGATTATGAAGAATATTCACCACATCACGTTCAGGGGTTCTAAAATTGTTAATTGTATTAACATGATAAGGGTAGGAAGTATCAGAAAATGTTGCTGAAGAAAAGGTCGTTTGGAAAAACTTTCCGAATAAGTCAGATATCTCAGGATCATTTGATGCATGCAAATTATCTAAGAAAAAAGAAGAAGGAAATAAAGCCGATTTGCGCTTAGCATTAACAAAATTATAAAACCGCTTGGGATCACTTGAAAATTGCAACCTACAATGGATAAGATATGTGTTGTAGAAACGGGAATTAAGAGAGAGAAACTTATGACGTGCCACACAAAATCTATCAAAATCACAGGAAGACCCAGAAATTTTAAATTTTTTATAGAGTCTAGACTTTAAGTTTTTTAAAGTGGAGAGCTCACGCGTGAACCAAGGTGGTTTGTATGATTCTTTTGGTGCATTCATTCGAGGAATGGCAGAGTACAATGTGTCATAAAAGAATTTAATGGCCACATATCGGTACAACTGTAAAGAAAGGACCAGTCAATCTGTGCAAGCAGAAAATTAAGTGACTCAAAATTCACTTTGCGGAAACAAAGACGCCGGTGAGGAAGAGGTGTAGTCTGTACAGTAGCATGGTATGTAAGACAGAGTGAAATTTCTAAGGATGGGTCATAATGGTCTTCAGGAAAAGACAAGGGAGGGGTTTTAGACACAACGGTGACAGTACTATCATTACACCATACTAAATCTAATGACCTATGAAGATGATTTACAACAAAATTCATTTGGAAGAGAGAAAGTTCGATCAAGCTATCAATGAAAACATGGTTTCCAGAGGGAACAAGGTAACTTGAATATCCGAAAAAGGACCAAGAAATGGTAGGTAAATTAAAATCACCCAGCACGACCAGGATATCACGATCACGAGTAAGTTTGGAAAAGGACATAATAGCTTCATAGTGATGCGTATAAGTTTCTAAACTCTAACCTGGAGGAATATAAGAGCACGTAACAAAGATCGCAACATGGGGAAGGACTATTTTGGCGCCGATAAATTCAATATCAGCAGGCAGAACAACTTGAATAACTTCGGAACGTAAACTTGACTTAACTGCAACAAGAACACCACCTCCACGACGATCCTGTCTATAAATTACAAAATGATTACCAAGGACTTCATTATTAAGAATGAAATCAGCAACAAAAGAAAAACTGTCCCTATACAAATTATTAAGCTTGGATAGTAAACCTCTAACATTTTGATATGTTATGGTGGTATATTGAAGGCAGGAAACTTGTTTTTTGGAGCTAAACTTGGAGCCGAAAATGAACTAGTATGTAACGGCAGCCTTATAGAACTAGACCTATTCCTTTTCTTCTGTTTAAATTCATGAGCTACCATATTTGGAAGCCAGAATTAAGGATTACACACTTCATTGAACAAATCGGAAGGTACGCTTATTTTAAACGACGAGATTTCCCTGGGTTGTGAAAAATTGAATTTCTTTACACTAACCGTCATATTAGGGATGGACGCAATATACCTGTTAATGTCATCACAGGTAGTATCATAAGAAATTTGTAGATGATGGAGAAGCGGGTCTAGACCGCTTGGAGGCATTGGTGACAACAGTCTCAATATTGTCCCCAATGGAGTTCGACGAAGGAGGAGAAGTGGGTCTAGACCCCTTGGTGGAAGACATTTCAGAAGAGGGTGGAAATACCTGAATTACAGGGAGCACAGGTGTTGAGATAGGATCGCCTGGAGTAGCAATCTTTGTAGGAACAAGAGGAATGTTAGAAGGAAGTTGGGGGAAGCGTGGTCACCCGTTGGTGAAGGTGACAATAAAAGAAGGGGAGGGGGCCAATCGAACTGATAATTACTTAGTTATTCAGTGCCCGAATCAAAATCAAGTGAGAGTTGCTTTACAGCGCTATTTAACTTAATAAATTTGTCACGTATACTCCGATACATTGACGAAAAATCAACTTGTCGTTTGGAACAGGATGGACAAGACCATGTCAACTTGCCACAAGCAGATTTAGCTCTATTAAGTATTCTGTCATGGTCTCGGCCGGTCAATCCTGCACACTTTATGTGCCAAAAATTGTCACACAGCCAGCATCGTACTGCCCGATGTGAATCCTCATCAAATGTCTCTATATTTTTACACGTTGGATTGCAAAAAATCATTTTCAATAAACTGATGCAACAACAGTAAATTTAAATAAAAACAAAATAAAAATAATAACAAAATGCAGATTGTGACACCCAGTCAGGCTGGTGCAATGTAAAACCAATGCACACAAAGTTACAAACCCAAAGCACAAAAGTCGAACAAATGGATTTCCAACTACAATACCATAGACCCAAAACGGTACAAATACACAAATAAATAACAGATTGGTTTAGCAACAACAATGCTCAACAAAATAAAACTTAGAAATACCGTATGCAATAACAAAATACACAGGTAAAACTAATGAACAGGAGAAAAAAAAAAACAAAATGCACTGATCTTCAGAAAAATGTAAAAAACAAAAAAAATATGAATTTAATAAGCACAAAGTTTATTTTAAAAAGTAGATATAGCACTACTAAAAAAGCCGAAACACGATCCAATAAAGCAATGCACAATAAATTATAAAAAGAACTTAACTTTGCGGAGCGTTAGAAATAGAAACACGTCTGCTTTGCTTGACTGCTTGACAGCTTGAAAAGTAGACCAAGTAGAGTTTATCATTATACTCTTCACGGGAGTGAATAGTATTATAAGTTTGTCATGAAGTTTGTAACACACAGAAGGACCACAGACCACATAAAGTGTATATATTTGTGATCAGCTCGATGAGACGAGTTGATTTAGCCATGTCCGACTGTCTGTCTGTATGTATGCAAACTAGTCCCTCAGTTTTTGAGCTAAAGAGCTGAAATTTTGCACATACGCAGCACATTTCTCGGAATCAGCCGAATCGGACCACTAGGTCCACTCCCATACAATCCCTCCTTTAAATTAATGTTCTTGTTAGAAAAAGTTTTTTGTTTTTTAACGTATCGAACTGAAATTTGGACTCTATAAGTTTCTGATCTATATTCATCAACCATATAAATTTCATGATCCTAGGGTTACCAGGAGTGGTACCTCCCATACAAACCCAAATTAAATGGCAAACTTCTTTACCAATACTGTATTTTGATAATTTCACAGGTTGGCTTTGCGGACGAGTCCCGTTTTGTTCGCTTATAAAATTAATGTAGTTGTAATAGTGTTATAATTTATGGAAAAAGCATTTACTGCTACTTCAATATTGCAGCTTTTCATTCTTTACACAGCAAAGTTTCTTCAAATGTGATTTTAGAATTATATTAAAGTATTTATTATTATCATTTAAGCCATACTATAAGGTAAAGAAAACATTTGTTTACGTGCAATATAAGGAAAAAATGTCACCTACCAACGATCAAATAGGTAAAGTAAATCATTTCATTCTGTCAAAGATCAATGGACTGACACACTGAAACATACTACTCTGTAGACAATGCTATTGATCTGAAAGAGGCTGTTCATTTCCCAACAGAATTTCTTAATTCTCTACAGCCTTCTGGTTTGCGCCCACATAACTTATTCCATTAATACTAACGGATCTACCTTTCCAATTTAGAAAATTGCAATTACCTATAAAATTGTCATTTGCAATGATAATTATCAAATCACAAGGTCAAACATTTAACGTTGTGGGATTAGATCTGAGCATTCAGTGTTTTTCCCATGGACAGTTATATGTAGCTCTTTCACGCGTCACTTCAGTTCGTATTGTGTAATGACAAAAAAGCTGTACAAATTGTATACAAAGACATATTGTAAACAAAAATTTGTTAAAAATTAATAAATAAAATTTCATGCTATCAATACCAAAGCGATATTTTTTAAATTGCACCCGTGCAAAGCAGGGCGGTTTGCTAGTTTAAAGAATAAATTTATAATAAAATTGCCACTCAAACTGATGTGATGCTAAGAAAGGAAGGTTGGATGTAACCCGGAGAAGCGTGAAAAGTATTAAATCTTTGGCATAGCCTTTCTGGTTTTTGAATTGAATCAAAGAATAAAGTAAAGCAAAGAGGAAGATTGCCGTTTAGTTATGATGAAGAGATCGTATTAGATAATAGCGTGGCCAGAGAGCGAAAGAGTCGCCTCAGCCAAGTGTGGCGCAATGTTGTTGGTGTGAGAGATAAGATAAGATCTGAGTCGACTCGCTGGTTGTGCACCATATCTCTCTCTCTCGCTCCGACTCTGTCAACTCACGTTAAACAACAACAATGAAATCACAATTTTTCTTTCCACTTATTTCGTTTTGCTCTTTCGCAAACACACATTTTGAGAGATTTTTTTATTAAAAATTTTTACAAAACTGTTTTGCATTTTGCAAATGCTAAATATTTATAAAAAGCATTTCAAATAAAGTAGGAAATGCATTTTGAAAAAAAAGTATTTCAAATGCAAAATAAAATTAATAATTAACATCTCTAAATTTTGACATTATAAGTTGCTGATCCATATCCATCAAGCATGTGTATTTCAATACCCAAGATCCTAGGGGTACGAGGAGGGGTACATCCCATACAAACCCAAATTTAAAAAAAAGTACATACAAAATTGTATTGTGCCCGTCAAACTGTTCCGACATTTCATACTCAAACTGTGTCATTTTATGATACTCAAACTGTGACAGAAAGAATATAGTGATACTAGGAAAGGAACCATGTCTGATATCTGGCATTTGTCGCTGTTCAGTTGGATGTAACCCGGAGGAGCGTGAATAGTGTTATACATATCTTTGGCATGGTTTTTTAATTATTTTTAATAAAATTTTTTTTTTTCTTATGTACACTTTAAACGAGATGTGAAATTACAAACAAATATAAAGACAAAAAAAAAAAAAAAGCGCTT
Source organism: Amiota communis (assembly GCA_037043315.1). Classification (NCBI taxonomy): domain Eukaryota; kingdom Metazoa; phylum Arthropoda; class Insecta; order Diptera; family Drosophilidae; genus Amiota; species Amiota communis. The sequence continues at coordinate 242,489 of JBAMAV010001584.1, forward strand.
CACCTACGTATGGTTGGAAGGCTTTAGTACCTCTTTTGGGAAGAGATAATGCGTTGACTATGGCCCCAAAAATTGAATCTGATTTCGAAAAATTATCATGGTGATTGTTTTGAGGGCAACGCCTGTAGAAAACTCCTAAAAGAGGCCGACAAGCCCATGGATCGAAAAATTTACAAAGATGTTGGATCGCTCAGTATTGTACCTTTCGTAAACGCTTTCAAAGCTATGAATCAAGTAGTTGATCTTTGATTCACGTGTGGTAAAGTAGGAAGAGGAGTTAAAAGCTAACTTGGAAAAGTTGAGCAACTCTCTTGACGCTCTGAATATTATAATCGAAGACATTTCTGAAACCTTAAAAATACATGTTCTGAGATCACACGTTGAACAATGCATTCAATTGATAGAACATGGAAAGGGACTGGGAGATTGGTCGGAACAATGTGGAGAATCTCTTCACCGCGTATTTTTAATCATTTGGGAAAGGTATAAAGTAAATTCTATCGAAAGTGAATCGTATAGATCTAACCTTCTTATGGCACTTGTAGAGTTTTCATTGCTGCATATTTAAACTTAATATTATTTGAATTAGCACTTAAGCATTGCAAGTCAATCATTGAAAACAACCATTTAAAAAAACAAAAAAATAAAACAAAAAAATTTAAAAAAAAACCTAAAAAAATAAACAAAAAATCGAAAAAAGAAAAAAAAAGAAAAAAGGAGCCAAATAACCACTACGTCCACGTCGTTGGCACTGGGGAACGCCGAATGTGGTACATATACCCGATAATTGTAAATATTTTAAAAATCATATATATATATACACACAAACTCACACAGCTCTTTATAGCTGCGACATTCTCGCTTAGTAATGACATTGTTAAATAAAAATTATATATATCCAAATATTGCACTTTAACATGTAACAGACGTGTCCAAATTGAAAAAAATCAAAAAGTTTCTTGAAGAGGAGACAATTCGGAATCATAATTATCTATAAAATCTATGTCTACAAAATTTTTAATATCGAAAAATAAGCAGTCTTCTAAAACAAAGCTTCCACGTTAAGGTAATCAATTGTTCAAGTTTCCGACTATTTGTATAATAGATAATTCGAAAAGAGGATCAGGTACGATTTATCGGTTTAAAAATTTGGAATCTGGAAGTCATTCGGAACAACTCCCCACCAAGTTTGTAGCGGTACATTTTAGAATAACCTGCCCACCTCTGAGGAGACCTGTGCTACATAAGCACATTATTGAAGTGAAACTGCTGCATAAAATGTTAGGAATGAAATTTTAAAATCATTACTGGCGTTGTGTTCTATAATATTATTTGGCTGGTGGTTGGTTATTCGGTCGCTTGTTCGTACAAACACACGTCAGTAAAGTATTTTTTATCTCTTTCTTCTAACGCATAAATATTTATTCTCTACGCTGCAGACGAACAAGCCAAATATTAAGTCCTTTCTGGAGTGGGCCCTCAGTAAAGTTGTCTTACTAAGTTGGTACTTCAGATGAGGAGTAACACAGAAACGTCCTTCTTCGTTTGGTTCTGATTGATTCTGTCTTTTATTCTTTCATTCTTACTTGACTAACGTATTTATAATTCATTTCATCTAACGCTTAACCTAACATAAGATAATTTTAAATAATTAATTAAAATTAATTAACCCGAATAAGAGATGAAGATATGTAAAAATTATGTGACTTCAAAGATTAGTAAATATATAAAATTAAAGCTTTATTAGTTTAACAGTTCGGCGCCAACATACTACCCGCCTTGGAAGCTCCTTCCAACCAACTTAAGTCCCATTCCAGAGGTAGCGGGCATATCTTGTGTGTGCTGCGCTTCAATACACCAGATCTTGTATTCACTGTGACTACTCTAACGAGTCCGTCCTATCCAGGGTTCACTTCCATTACAAGTCCTAGGCACCAATTATTTGGCGGGGCATTCTCAATGTTGTTGTTCACCCTAGTCTATTTTTTGCGTTGTTGAAGTAGGGTCAAGTATTCCATTGACCACCTACGCCATACTTCCTGCTGCACGGTAATGACTCGCTTGTATCGATACACCATGGACAGCCTTAAGATGTCGTCACTGTGAACTACCGGTAGAGAGTTAAGAGGTCTACCCACGAGAAAATGACTTGGGGTTAATGTTTCCAAATCATTTGCATCAGCGGTGAGAGGGCAGAGAAGATGAGAGTTAATTATTGCCTCTACTTGCGCCACCTCTGTCGACATTTCTTCAAAGTTTAATGCCATCCCGTTAACATGGTTTGCCAACAGTCTCTTTGCTACCTTTATCGCACACTCCCATAGTACCCGAAATGTGGGGATCTTGGAGGTATAAATAAACTTTACACCCTAGGATCCATATTTCTCGAAAAGCCTTTTTCTAGCTGGATCCTTACAGTTTTCGTGAGTACACAGATAAACAGACACAAATGCACCTTGATTGGTCGCCGCCAACGCCCATTGAAATGAATCTGCATTGGGCCCGCAAAGTCAACCCCAGTTCTTTGAAACGGACGCACCTCTCTGATTCGGTATGCAAATCTCCCATGAATTGGTTGTCCAGTACAGGTAGCTGTAGAAAACAAGCAATACAACCTTGAACTGTCTGCCGAGCTTGATAATCCAATATCTTTGACGAGTAAATGCACATAAAGCTTGTGAACCAGCATGAGCGTTAATCCGATGCATAGAACACAAAAGCGACCTTACGACTAAATGGCCGCACGGCATTAATATAGGATGCTGGATTCCGAATGAGATACTAGCCAAACTTCCACCTACCCTTATCATAGCCAGAGTGATCTATAAACGGAATAAGCTTCTGAACCTTTGCTGATTTCAATATCTTCTCTACCCTTAGGCACGTGAACTTTTCAGACAAACACACATTCTGTACATTGTGCAGTAATATAGCAAGCCCCTTTCTTCTTTCTATTACACTCAGTGTACTATGATTCCTAACGTCAATTTTTCTACATATTTGTAACCATCTATATATATAACCGAAGATTCGCTGCAACTTAGCAAAGTCATTTACGAATTTACAATTGCCAACAACATCCTCCACAGAAAGTTGCGTCGCACAACTAAACGTCGATTTACACTCCTCAGGTATATTATCCTGATCATGCACTAACACCTGCCAATACATCTTAGAGATATCACCCGTTAGAGCATATCGATGGCAACGGAAACGTAACAAGTTTATAAACAAATTATCCTGAAGCTTAGGACCTACCGCTGATAATTATCGACTATTACTAGACTTACAGGACGCATTAAATACCACACGCATTTTGGTGGTGACGGCGTCAGGTCGTTAAACCGGATGATATAGTTGAAAAAACGAATCTGAGAAACATCCTCCGAATTAACAATTTCTAAATGATTCAATTTCTTATATTCTTCAATAAACTTCGTATATGCTTTCTTTAGAAGCTCATCTCTACTCAATCTATTTTCTTTTTTCATAAATTTATTCAACGTAATATCATACGTGTCCCCTAAACTGGACTTGTCTACTCTAAATGGCAAGCGAACTATAAAACGCCCTGACAAAGTTTGTTTCACATATGCCAAAAAGTGATCTTCGCATAATTGCTCTTCAGGCGTGTGCTGACTCCTTTAACTCTGGATATCATTCATTTTCCAAAAAGATTGCACCATCTTGCTCAACTTATCCTCTTTCCACTCCTCACTAACCACTGCTCCTAATAATCCACAGGTCACAGAAGGTGTACCTTCACCGACTACCAACCATCCCAGAAGACATTTCTGAAACAATGGGGCATGCGGTGCCAACCGATTTTGACATTCTGCTAACAATGAGAAGAATGCCTAACAATGTATCAATGTTTCCGCCTGAATTAAATTTCGAATTTCAATGCTTGTTGTTGTTGTTATAAACGCTTAGTTTTCTCACTTGTTTTATGCAACATTAACATTAATATATCGGCATAAAAATTACACCTTATCAATCTAGGGATGAAAGTACGTTGACGTTAGGTAAGGTAAAATGGGTCGAAAGGGATCTTGTCTCCGATTAATAGAACGCTGAAATAATGCATTTTGTTTTATACATAAGGTGAAAATGCATTGAAAATTTAAAAGTCAGTGCTATGTAGTCAATTGTTGTATTGTGTGTCGTTTAAATAAATAATTTCATTGTTTTCAAATGTGAAACTGCTTTAAAATTATATGAAAAATAGAAAAGTTGCTGTTTTGTTTTTTAATTTATTATTTTATTCATTTTTTTGATTGCTTGTGTTGGTTATTCGACATTTTACGTATGTTTTCTTAAAAAACATTTTTGCTTATTTCTTTCTTTTAATTTTTAAGTCTATCGTTCTGTAATGAATTAAATAAAGTTAATTAACTTAGGGCATGAATTGAGTGAAGTCGTGTTATTAATTAATGCTACACCCCCGCACCACAGTAAATTCTCGTGATGACCAATAATTCTTGTGTAGTGTAATGTACATATTCGTGGTTGCAACCTCGCGTGTTTTGATCGCTGTATTAAATCTTAACACACTTTCGTTGATCACCGTGCGGTCTATCAACCGTGGGTGTTCATTATAGTAAACACAATCATTTTTGCCATTTTGCCAACCCCTCGTTGTCGACAAACAATCATATTTGTTGCCTTGCCGACCCCTCGCTGTCGACAAGCAATCATACTTGACGCCTTGCCGATCCTTCGCTGCCGTCAATGTATTCATCATTTGCTGTTGTTGCCGACCACTCGCTATCGTACAAACAAAACACTACGTAACAAAACACTTCGACCAGCTACATAATGGAGAACGTTCAAAACATAATACATAATAGCCGTTTGTTTTCGTAAGTTTCGCTAACGGGACGTGTACAAGCACACATACACCGTTTCTTTGTTCATCAAAGAAGCTATACTTAACTATAGCTGTTGTTTTTTGTTATCGACTGCAATCATTTATTTAATATTGCTTTTTTTTGAGGTGTTAAATTCACTCAAAAGGTTTACTATGGCTGATTTGGAGTCTTTAAAACAACACCGTACGAATATTCGTAGAGCCATCACTCGGATTCGCAACATGGTAGATCCAAATCAGAGAACTGGAGCTGAGCTGCCGTCTTGCAATTCTGGAAGCATACTTCAAACAAATTGTGACTTTTCAATCTAACATTGAGCAACTTGATCCTGAAGAAGGGAATCGAGATATACGCGGAGATCTTGAAGAATCATATCATCAAAATGAGCATTAAAAATCAATTAGGCGATGATGTTCACAACTTAACTGTTGCCGAATCACCATCGTTTTCGGGCCATTCGACCGTCATGAAATTGCCTATGCTGGCGTTATTCGATGGGAAATATGCAGAGTATAAGAACTTTATCACTTCATTCAAACAGCTCATTGATATTCAAGTGCATCTAACAAACATAGAAAAGTTTAATCAATTACTTAACTGTCTCCGAGGGGCAGACTTGGATGCATCGGCATTGTACAACTCTTTGTTATCGATTGTCAACGAATCTCAAATCGCTCAGTCAATGTTCATCTCAGTTGTTTTGGCTAAAGTTAACCAAAACACAAGGAAAAAGTGGAATGAGTCATTGGACCTAGCGGACATATTAACTTGGGACAGATGCGTTCAGGTCACTCAACGAAACTGTTAGATATTGGAGTCTACTCTTAAATTGCAGGAAGATACTTCCATAATTCATACTCAGCATCTTTCTGGGAAACAACGCAACCAACAATCACCTCGTCATGGACAAGTTTTTAGTTGTTCGACTCAAACTTGTCCAATTTGCTCTAGCAACGATCATAGACTTTATAGATGTGAGCAATTAAGGGAAATGTTCGTACATGACCGATGTGAACCTATAAAACGGCTTGTCTTCTGTCTGAATTGTTTTGGCAAAGGACATCAGGTGGTTAAGTGCCAGTCAAAACCAAGGTGACGCCTTTGTTCTCGTGCACATCACACATTGTTACATCGTGATGTTGCTGGACAGACCAATTCGTATACGGTTTCTGCCTCAGAAGCTAATAGTACTCATGATGACCAATCTGCTGTAGTTCACACACATGTGGAGAGATCCCCAGATCAAGTTTTTTTTGGCCACTGCGATAGTGCTGGTAAAGGATGCATCTGGAGGAGGGTACAAGGTGGGTCGAGCTCTACTAGATTCGTGCTCACAGGTGAATCTTATAACAAAAAGGGTTGCACAATCAGTATTGGCGATACACAAACAAACATCACTTTTCATACTTGCTCAGCAGTTAAATCAAGTTTTGGAACATTCGAATCATCGCTCAAATTTGGCATCACCTCACAGATTGCATATCAGTCTGACACTGAAATAGACACATCTACTTGGAGATTGTCTCACAACGCAGTGTTAACTGATGAGAAGTTTTATCAATCACGTCGTACAGATTTACTACTAGGTACTGAAGTCTTCCTTCATATCCATCATTGCAGTTACTTATCATACCAAGATATTTGTTACAACTCAATGGAAAGAGTTTAGAACTGCATGGTTTCTGTGACGCGTCCATCCGAGCTTATGGCTGTTGTTTTTACGTTCGTACGATTGGGGTGAATGGTGAGGTGAAGGTGCAATTAGTCACATCAAAGTCAAGGGTGGCACCAACGAGGAAATTGTCGTTACCATAATTGGAATTGTGTGGGGCACATTTGCTATCGCAGCTGTATGTCAAAAGAAGGCCACTATTCATGTTCAACACTTAATGAATTATTTCAGCGTTATATACACTGATGTGCGAATGATGTCATAAATTGAGAGTGAGTAAATTTCAAGAGCGTAAAAGGCCCTAGTGGCGGTACCTTGTATTATTGTATCATGCTTAGAACTTACAAAGAACATACTACGCAGAAGAAATACAGACTCTCCGCAAGGGTAGGGTTATTTTCAACAGACGATCGATGGATTCGAACTCCTCACGGTTGGAGGTCGTTTAGAGCTGGCAGATGTTCCTTTCTCTCAAAGACATCCGATATTGCTACCTGGGAAGGATGAAATTGGTCTTCGACACGTTTAGCATTTGCATCGTACTATCACGCTGGACCAAAGGCACTAGTAGCCCTAACTCGTCTGAGTGTTTTGATTGTCAACGCTAGGGATTTGGCACGACGTATTGTCAAATCATGCATCATCTGTATACGTTACAAGCCGAAGTTGGCACAACAAATCATGGGCAACCTTCTACTGGGAAAAGTGACACCGTCACCACCATTTGAACGTTGTGGGGTGGATTTCTTTGGCCCTGTCAACACATATTTACGCATCAGCGGCAAGGATCCCACTAAAACTTACATCGCTGATTTCATGTGTTTTGTCACCAAGGCTGTACGCTCTTAGATGTATGGCCGCCCACTGCAGCACACCTGCACGGATTTTCTGCGACAATGCGACCAATTTCAGCGGAGAATCGAATAAGCTGGAGGAGCTAAAATCTTTTTTATGCAACAAATCTACGAAAGACGTGCTCGTCAAACGGTGCACAGAACAATGTATCACCTTTATTTTTATTCCACCTAGAGCACACCACTTTGGAGTATTAAGAGTGCCAATCGACTGTTAAACCGCACTCTATGTAACACTAGACCCACCATAGAAGAGTTAAGTACTGTCACTGCAGAGGTTGTATCAATTCTTAACTCCCGTCCGATGACACCACATTCGTCTGACCCTAATGTTCTGATGGCACCAACATCACTTTCTGGAAGGACGCCCCTTGAGTATGCTGCCGCTATGTCCTATTGCAGAAAGAAATCTGAACAAATTGGAACGCTGGCATCTCGTCAGTGCAATCAGACTGCACTTTTGGAAACGTTGGTCACACGAATATCTCAGCGAGTTGCAGAACAGAACAAAGTGGATCAAGACCTCATCTAACTGGTCCTTGGGAAATATGGTTATTGTACACGATGACAATAAACCACCACAACAATGGACTCTGGGTCACATCGAAGCTACTAGCCCGGGAAGAGATGGCCATATACGAGTAGCTGACATCAAGACAGCAAAGGGAATAATTCGACGCCCTATTCATAAACTAGCGCTATTACCAGTCTCTTGAAAGCAAAGCGCATACTTTCAACGGGCCCGGGATGTTGAAGCAGAATACAACATAGCTGTTCATTGGTACATATGAATTAAATTTTAAATAATTCAACAATGTTTAATTGCTGTTTAAATTACTTATTTGCGAAATAAGTGCGCGCTTGAATCCTAGCAAAAGACTGAATTTTCTATTCCAATTGCTCGCTATTTATATCATTTTACAATGCAAAGTAACAGTGATTCCTAACATCACATAATACATAATTAAAATAGAAAATAGACTAACTGCAGATCATAGCTGATCATAATTAGTACATAATTTAATAAACTAACAGAACTAACAGATCACAATACATAATTTCACTATTGCTGCTTATGTTATACCCTGCTTTGATAACTACCCCCTTCTTAAAGAGCGGCCTTTGCTGTTGGCACTCACAGGATGTAGCGATCGATTTTTCGCAAGACAGGTGACGGTTGGACTTGATGAGAACCTTATCGCCTTCGTTATAAGTTCTTGGAACTCACCCAACATTGTGATTCTCAAGGGTAGACTGTTGCGCTTTCATTACTCGATCAGCAATCTCACTAGATTCTGACTGCATTGAATGGAAAATGTCAGAATGTTTACGGTTTGTCACAGAATGTATCGTTTTATTATGTTCCACTGTGGCCAATAAAATAAGATCCACAGTATCCTTGATTCCCCGCTCAAGTCTCAGACATCTAGCTATCTCCCCAAGTGTGCAGTGGAACCTTTCCACCTGGCCATTTGAGGTATGTACTATGCAACGGTGGGGAATTCAGTATCTCTATGTTGAAGTTGTTTTTTAAGCAGTGACTGAGTTAAATGATCTTTCATTATCACAATATATCACTCTAACTTTAGGGAACATGTTGACTAACAAAAATAATGGCGGCTTAACATCCAGTATTGTACTCTCTATTAAACTCCCCTACGTACTCTGGGATGGGAGTTCCCTCAATTCGATGCTTTGTAGGATGCCTACTGTATTTTGCCATCGAGCATACTCGACAATTCCTAACAACCTTCTTAGCTTTCTTCTCCATTTTTGTGAAGAAGTAGTTGTTTAATATTTGCTTCACGTTCTCCTGCGAAGTACAATGCGCCCTGTTGTGTTCCTGGCTTATGATTTCCAACTGTTCATTCGGATCAAAGATGTCCGTTACAATATTTGTTGTGTGACGAAAGGTAACCGATTGAAACATCGGTACTTTCCCATTTTGTATTCGAGCAAGGTTCGGTAAATCCCAATACAAAGCATTAATGCCTTCCAAATTAATCACCTCCTGTAACATTTTCAATAGGTTGTCGTTGTCGGTAAAGGATATATGATGAAGTATTTTAGTATTGAATAGAATAAACGTTCTTTTGGATGGAAATTGCCCCAATTCTAAAACCAACTGTGTCTTCACTGATTTGTCCACGGACTCAATGGTATAACTGAGAGATTCCTCACTGTGAGCCGTAGCTGTAGTTGACTCAATTTCAGTTTCTATAGCGTTTATAAATTGTCGCGACAGAGCATCGGCCACATGATTATCCTTACCAGGTTTGTAATATAACCTTGCGTTGTACTCTTCAATGAATGCCTTACATCTCTTAATCTTAGCGTTGGGGTTATGATCTGAAACTGCGAAAGTTAGAGGCTAATGATCCGTATAAATATTAAGCTCCCTAACACCGTAAAGATAATGAATAAGTTTCTGTAAAGCCCAGACCATGGCTAGCAACACTCTCTCGTTTGTGGCAAAATTCTCTTCTCTTTTTTCCAGAGTTCGAGAAATCATGGATATAGGGCAACCTTCTTGGGATAGTACCATTCCTAACACATGCGAGGAAATTGGGGTAAGTCAGCATAACATCTTCAGACATTAAAATTCGTTTTAATTTTTCAAACGCATTTAACTGGTTCTGGTCTAGGGATATTTGGATTTTTTTTGACTGCGCTGCAGATACCCTGCCATACTCGCCTCTGAGAATGCTAGTGAAAGGGTTCGCAATCCTAGCATAATCTCGAACGAAACACCTATAATAGAATGCCATTCATACATACATCAAGACCGTATTGAGTCGGTACAGAAGCAATTCCTTCTTTTTGCACTTCGGGTCTTAAATTGGAACCCTAGTGTACGTTTGCCTTCTTACTCAAGCAGGTTTCTTCTTACAGATCTTTCTTCGTTGAGTAATCGCCGAATTTCTTTAGAAATACGCTTTCTTCATAAACTTATTACTGGTATTGTTGATTCGCTGGGGATTTTGAGTCAACTTAGTTTCTACTAGGAATTTTGTTAATCTTGCTCTAGGTAGGTGCACACTTAACTTTGCCTCACATGATCCATTTCGTGTATTATGTGATAATTATAACAAAATTTACCAGATCCTTTCTCCTGAGATTTCGCCCACCGCTATCAACACTCTAGTCTTGCAACATCTACGATTCTCCATCCTCCGTGACTGAATCTGAACGCACAATTTCGGATGGGGTGTCTAATGTCTGTCTCTGACCATACATGGCTGTGAGTAGGGGCATAGCCAGCTATTTAGCAAATATATTAGTTTTAAGGCTTTATTTTAATTATTTTTAATGTACTTTGTTGACAGTATTTTGTCATAAATAAATAAATTCCAAGGAAGGAACGCAGGGCTCTTAATGTTGTGGGTTTATGGAAACCCTGAACCGCCTCAATTTTTTTCCGGGCTGGTCCTAATATCGTTCCTCGCTATTGTTAACCCAAGATATTCAAGCTCGTTTCTGAAAAACTTTGATTTTTCCGTAGATACCTTCATATTTGCTTCCAGCAGACTAGCTAGTATGAGTTCAATATGTCTCAGATGATCTGTCGGATTCTTTGAGAATATTATCACGTCGTCCATGAAAAAAACAAAACAATATTTACCGACATGCTCCCTAAGGAATAGCCTTTTGGAACATGCTTGGGGCATTTTTCAGACCGAAAGTGAGGCGACAGAATTAATATATTCCGCCGCAAACAGAGAATGCAGTTTTTTCATGATTCCGCTCTGCCAATTCAATCTGGTGGAACCCAGATTTTAAGTCTAAGGTTGTTAAAAATTGGGAGTTTCCCAAATTTGATAAGATAATCCCTATATATGGAATGGGGTAAGTATCATCGATCGTCTTGTCATTCAACTTACGAAAGTCGGGTTATTATACGGGGAACGTGAGGGTCCGATGATTTCATTTCCTAAAAGATCCTTTATCTCAGCTTCCACAAAATCGGCTACTCCTAGCGGGTAGGGGTAAAATTTCGCATAAGTTGGGTCCTCTTCCATGGTTCGAATTGTCGCGAAGACATTTGTATTATATGGGAGCGCCTCTTTTGGGTCAGCAAAGGCTGTGGACATGGTATTAATAATCCCCCTAAGTTGACCCTTGACACAACCCGGGACAAACTCATTTTCAACATGCAGGTGACTAACATCCTTGCAGTTTTGAAAAAAATGACTTCCCCACTGAAATCATGTTCTATACGGTTTTCTCCAAGTTTAGTAAGATAGTAAGAGCCTTATATACTTTTTTGAGGCTCCGGTATCGATAAGAAATTTAAGTTGTCTGCCTCCTAGCGTCCTGGAGATCCAGGGTAGGAGTGACGTACCCCTAAAAAATTCACCTCGTCGTGCTCCAGCTCCTCAATTACTTCCTCCGACCAGTCTTCATATTTGGACTAATCCGACTCTGCTCCTTCCTGACTCATGTGATTAATTTTTGAATTTTATGATTATTGTGCTGCCCAGAGTCCGCGTTTCTGTTCTGGTTCTGATTGTAGAATTGGTTCCTTACATGGTCATCCTGCCTCCTGAAATTCGTTGTTTGTCGAGGGGCTACTTTTAGTTTCTTAATTTGTGACTGCAATTCGGTAATTTGAGATTGGAATTCCTTTTTCTGTTGCGCTAATGTTTGATTCACACTAGCCTCCAAGAGGCTTTTAACTTGACTTGGGTCCATCCTAATTGTTTTTACTTCTTGTTCCTTGAGTTTCAGGGCCCTAAACAATTTGTCTAAAATGCTAATGTTGTCCCCTTCAAACCCGTTAATCATACAGACTGTAGTAGGCTAATTCCAAAAGCAACACACACAATATAAACTAATTTTTTCTTATGGATCACAATATTCCTTCCTTAACATTTAATTTTTTAATTGCGCCTTGTAATTAACTTAAACAGAATTTTACCTACGAGTCCTAACCACTATTAATTGGCACGGCATGTTTTTTTTTTGGGACTCCATAACTTCAGAAGATTGCCTAAATATAAATTATAATTATTAATGAGAAAAAATAATTAATGTATTATTGAAGTCGTTTGGTTTAAATATATATTTTCAGTTATATTTATATGAAATGTGTGGATGTTTTGATTACAAATTAAAGGCAATTAAATAACCTTTCCAAAAAGTACAAACTTGTGTGTTTAATTATTGCTTGGACATAAATAGAAGCCATTGAAACTTTTACCTTCAAAAAAAAAATATATATGCCGCGCCAATTAATAGTGGTTAGGATTCGTATTACTTACATTAATTTCCTGGTCAAACTGTTATTGCTGTCTATTTCTGCCGCGGTACTGTTGTTGGTTATCGCCCTGCAACTGTTGCTAGTTGATATCGTAGTTGTTGCCACTTGTTGTTATTGTTGTTGATGTTGCCTTGGATGCCGAAGTTGGTGATGATGATTCTTGGTGTTTAAATGTTCCTGATGTTGCACTGTTGGTGTAAGTTGAAGCTATTTGTTATCGTTGTTGATGCTGCCTTTGATGTTGATATTTTGTTGAAGCTTGTTGATAGTGATAATGTTGTTACTATTGTTGACGTTTATTTTGCACTTGCATTGTTGTATTTCTATTACAATTGCTCGCTATTTATATCATTTTACAATGCAAAGTTACAGTAATTCCTAACATAACATAATACATAATTAATAGAAAATAGACTAACGGCAGATCATAACGGATCATATTTAGTACATAATTTAATAAACAAACAAATTATCTGCTGATCATAATACATAATTTCGCTATTGCTGCTTATGTTATACACTGCAAATACAAATAACAAATTTTGGCATCAATTAAAAAAGAACTTTGGATTTCAGGAAATATTTTGGAAATTAAAAAAATAGTTAATATTACTTGAAACAAAAATATTTAAGTTATGGCAAATATAGAGCGAGGTATGTAGAATACAGGTGATAAGCTACGAGGACGGTTCATTAAGTACCTGTGTTAGAAATGAAGACACCATTTCCTTACCAAAAAGGTGTTTTTTATTTTTCAACATAGTCTCCTTTAAAAAGATACACTTCTCCGAACGTTTCGGCTAATTTTTTAACCCCTCCAAAAAATAGGATTTGTCGAACTCTCAAAAATACGCTTCTGTTTCAGCGATGACTTTCTCGTTTGAGCTAAATTTTTTTCCCGTGAACCATTTCTTCATGTTAGGGAACAAGAAAAAGGCGCAGGGAGCCAGATCGGGTGAATACGGGGGGTGCGTCAGCGATTCATAACGCAATTCATGCAGTTTGGCGGAGACAACACTAGATAAATTTGCTGGTGCGTTATCGTGATGAAACAACATCTTTTTTTTCGCCAAATGCGGCCGTGGCTCCTTTAATTTTTTGTCGAAGCGGTCCAATAATTCACTGAAGTATTGTCCAGTGATCGTTCATCCTTTTTCTAAAAATCCATTGGGATGACGCCCTTCGCATGGGACCGTCTTCGCCTTCTTTGGTGCAGATTCACCGGGAGAAATCCATTGTTTTGATTGTTGCTTAGTTTCTGGTGTATAATGATGAATCCAGGTTTCATCAGCGGTGAAAACTCGACGCAAAAAGTCCTTCGGATCTCGCTTAAATTGCCCCAAACACTGCTTCGAAATTAACAGCCGCAACCGCTTGTGATCCAGCATGAGCAATTGCGGCACCCATCGGGCCGACAATTTTTTCATCGCCAACTTATTATGTAAAATATTAATTGCCGTTACGGTCGACACACCTACGGCCTTTGCTACTTCGCGTACTTTTGTTCGTCGATCAGCGCGAATCATGTCGTGGACTTTTTCAATGATTTCCTCGGTAACCACGTGTGCCGGGCATCCTGGTCCCTCCTCATCAAAAACGGATGTTCGCCCACGTTTAAATTCGTTGAACCAATATATAATTGTGGTCATAGCTGGCGACGTGTTCCCATAAGCAGCATCCAACATTGCTTTTATCTCCTCGCATTTTTTCCCATCCAAAAACAAAAAGGGAATACTGAATGATACTGCTCTTTTTTCCATCTTAGCGAAAATCACGAAACACGTCTGACTCGGAGGGCTGCCAAACCGAAACTGACCTATCAATCAGTCTGAAATAGAATTGATAGATGGCAGTACACAATGATTACACTAACTTCACTCAGGAACGTTCTCTATCGTCAAACGCGGGTACTTAATGAACCGTCCTCGTAAAGTTTTATGTTTATGTTTTTATGTTCTGTGTCCTTGTTTTCGTATAATAATACGAATTCTCTTAAGAAACAACAAATAAACAAAAAAATGAGTAATTTTATCACTTACAATATTACATATAATAAAATCGCAGACTTTTTCAGGTTGTTTGTTTTGTGCAAATATCAATTAAAAGCTACTCATTTGATTCAAAATCAAATTACTGAAACACAAGAAGCTTTTTATCGAACACATCATAAACTTTATTTCATTAAAATTGGACTTGCTGCTGTCAAAAAATTGGTGGATAAAATTTTGCATATAAAGCTTAGAGACATTTTTTAAACAATCAAGTCGCCTTTGTTAAATGTATCAACATAATTATGTTAATATTAATAATTTATACCTCCGATTTTTCAAAAGTATTTCAAGTGCTGTGCAATGTACTACAATTAAAACAAAAAACACACTAACATCACGCCGGGAGCGTAGCAAAGCACGCCGGGTTCACTTGTACATTGTACTGGTTTCCCACAAAAATTATAGCAATTATCAATGAAAAATATAAATTAAGGAATGATGCAGGAGGTCCACGCTAAACATATAAAAAAGGCGGTTTGCCATTAAAAAGAAAAAATGGCTACTGAACTTTCTGCTTAACAAACCACAAATTCATAAACTCCAACAAAATGCTGACCTAGCGTCTGCACCATTTCCTGCTCGAGCCATCGTTTGCAATAAGAAGCTCGGTGCAACGTTTCTTCAGCGGCTAACTTCATCGCTGCCGTTCGCTGCCGCTGCCGCTGACACTATCGCTTTTTATTTCAGTAGGGATAGATTTGACCTAAGTCTTCAGTCTTAAAAGTAACAGTAAAGATAAAAATAATAAAGCCAACCTTATTGTGTTTGTATTAAAAAAATTAAATTATTAATTAACTTGCAAGCAGAAAGTGTTTTAAAAAAAAACGTATTAAACTTGAACGGAAAATAAGAAACTTCGAAGAATCCGATTCCAATTTCTGAAGATGAAGCTCTAGCTATCCAACTGTTCACTACGTTTTGGTACATGGAGTTCTAATTATTTCGGCATCAGCATTTTATACAAAATGTGTCAATTTTTACCATTGGGTTATATGGGCGGTGAATGTAGGCGTGGTCGGATCTTTTATAACGTTTACCGCGACCGGAACTGATTCAACCTGTAGTTGAAGATGGCTTACATCGTCACCAGAGTCGAATTCGAGTTGACCCTTTTTTGATTAATATTAGCACGGATACTATTAAGTAAATCGTGGCCGACTATGCCATCGAACAAATTCAAATCCCGCAGGACGACGAATTCTGTAGAGACATCATATAAGTGCACCTTGCACTTCTGTGTAACGTTGAGAAGTTCTTAACGAAAGGCGGACTACCTTTAAAGCCCCTAGCGTCTAGAGGACTTTTTGAAGCTCCTGTGTCGATAAGTAATTTTAACTCCTGCTATGCTAGTCGTTTTGATACCTAGGCACGAAATATCAGTTATGCGTCGCAATGCTTTATTTTGCATTGCTTGAATTTTTCTAACGTTGTATGGATTTGGATGCCATATATCCAGACGGGTGCCACAATTTGTCTGTATATAAGCAATTTGTTGATGATCCGTGGTTTGCTTTTCGCTCGCAGCCTTAATGTAAATGTACAGTTTGCAGATTTGGAGGCATTTATGCCAATCTTCCAACGCTTAGTCCAAGCGTTAAGTTTCTTCATGTATCATTGGACCAGTTCAGCAGAATTAACGGGAGATGATGAATTCGCAAGAATGGCAGTGTGATTTGCAAAGGTAGCGACCAGAATGTTGTCATTATCCGGCATAAGCATACACTGAATAGAGAGTAAAGGACTGGAGAGAGAAGTCTGCCTTGAGTTACTCCAGCATTGATATGCCTTATGTTGGAGTCAGTGTCTCGAACTCTAACAAAAACGGCCCTGTCTGCCAAAAAGCTGTTAAACATCAGAAATTGCTTTCCTGCAAGTATTTTACTTAACTTATGAAGTAAACCACTTAACCAAACCCTGTCGAAGGCTTCCATGACATTCAAAAACAATATTCTCTGGTTTGCCCAGTTTCGGGATCATTATTATGGCGGCACATTTTCACTAAAATATTGTATTAAAAATGTTAAACACTCTTTTATTATTAAACTAAATTATTATGAATTTGTTGATATTTCTTTATATGAATTTAATGTTTAAGATTTTCAATAACATAAACAACATGAGCGGTATTCTAAATAACCTTTATGTGTAGAAGTAGCTGTATCTCAAAAACAAGAGCTTATATAAAAAAAAAACTAAGTGCAGATTCCGAATCAGCGACCTCGGACTAGTATTTAACTACTAAAATATTTCATGCATCAAAAATGTTGTTGACCAGTTTAACCGTATCTACCCTGCCTAACAAAATATGGATTCTTTTCAGTAGCTGCACCATCTCTGCTATTATCATCAGAGAAATCCCCTTTTCCAATTTCAAATAAAAGCCCTGAGGGCATCGAACCTATATTTTACATTTATTGCTTTTGCAATTTTTGTGCCGTAGTTCATTTTAGTTTAATTGGCTAAAGCAGACAATTTTTCTCCACCTCGTCATAAAAATCGAATAGTACATAAATGCCTTTATGTTGATAACTCATGCTCTATCAAGTAGACTTGTCTATTGTATGAAGACGAGCTAAGATGACCTCAAAATTAGTACTGAACGAGGAAAGGAGTGCATTGGCCTTCCATCTAATTTTGTTACGCATAATCGAAGTGCCTTGAACTACCATTATGTTTCCTAAAAATTTCGTATTCGTTGTGCGTAGCTTCGCGCCAAGTCACATAAGAATTTCGTTGGCCAGATATATCCGGACTTTATCACTTCAAGTGATTCATCGCACGGCTCAATTTTTATTTTTCATAAGGTTTAATTACTGGACTTTCTGTTATTCCTTCAATTCTGTCTTAAAGATCCTTAACTATTTCCTCAAACTCCTTTCATAGCACTGAAAGGGCGGCCACCACCGCATTAACTATTCTAAAAATTGCCTCTTCACACATGGTTAAGTCTGCCAACATGAAATTTATCCATCAACTATACCAAACACACATTCACCCTTGCACAATTTTACAATTTTCATTTAAGTTTAATCAAAACCTGGTTAAAATATTCTTTTAGTTTTGCACTTCTAAATACAACAAATTTTTTATAAACAACGAGTAACTCAACTTAAGGGACCCGTTCAGACAGCAATTTCTGATTGTGCGAGTTCTGGTTACCCGTTTTTTGTCACCGAGTTCTGAGTTGCGAGTTCAGCTGTTTTTTGTTTTGTCTTCATTATATACACAAACGCACAAATGGAACGTTGTGGCAATTGTGAGAAATAAAAATTGAAATTTTGTGACAAATGACACTTGATTTAGAACATTTTGCAGTGTATGCACATAGTTCTGGCATTTCCTTTTTTCATTCCAGCTACGTATTTTGTTAATAGATTACAAAAAAAATTACAATTAAAATTTTCCTTAAATCAGCTATTTATTGCCGCGCAACAAAAAGAAAGAACAATACTATCGACAATCACCTAAAAGAGTCAAAATTTTACTAACACTATTTAAAGTGACAATGTCACAACAGCGAGTTCTGGCAGAACTCGCACGAAAACTCATGTTCTGAGCTACAACAACAACTACAAATTTCGTTCATTTTCACTGTGGTTGTTGTAATTTGAACTCGAGTTCTCGTGCGAGTTCTGCTCTGTTTGAAACCACTATTACCACGGGTGTCTACCCGAAACGGTTGGCACTGATATCAGCCTGACTCAGAACGCATGCATAAATTGATTTTCAGTTCGTTCTGGACTCGCGAAGCGACTTCAGCAAGAGCACATTTTAAACCCACCGTTATTTTCGGGAATCGTATTTATGTGTCTTATAAATGCAATGCTTATTGCATGGTTGGTTGGTTTCCGTGGCTGGCTCGCATAAATCACTACGAGCCACAATTAGCACTAGAGTGTCGTTTTGATACCACTTCCTCTCCGAACGCAATCAGTATTACTAAATCCAACCTGTCGAATTTAGGTATTTTAATAAATCACCCGGACATGTGACTGAACAGTCCGAGAGATTGTCGATGAAATATTTGCCTAGAAACTTAATTCTAGTCTTTGCCAAGGCTGGGCATTGACACAGAAAGTGGGTGAGTGACTCCTCTTCCTCTTCGTTTCCGCAGCTCCTACAATGGCTTTTAAACGGAATACCCAGTCTCTCCGCGTGCATCCCTACATACCAGTGACCGGTAAAAACCGCTGTGAGCCTTGTGGTATCCGAGCATCTTATGTTGATGAGTCTAAGTGACTATTATCGTTGTAACAAGGCCAGGTAGCACGTGCCGCTCTGCAAGATTCAACATCTTTCCACCGTCTGTTAGCCAGCTGGCGGAAAAACAGGAAATTGCTTCTCTTAACGACCGCCAGGGGAATCGAGACATGTTCCGCCAACGATACATCAAGAGAAGCACCAGAACAAGCCAATTCGTCAGCCTTCTCATTCCCCTCTATATTCCTATGGCCCATAAGAGAGTGATATCAGCTTGACGACTTAGCTCGCTCATCGTCGACCTGCATTCCTTAACGAGCTTTGACTTCACAGTGGTGGATTGCAGTGCTTTGAGTGCCGCCTGGCTGTCAACAAAGATAGCTATCCTACGACCTTTCGGTGCGTTATTTTTGGCAAGCCGACATGCTTCCCTACTGGCAAGGACCTCCGCCTGAAAGACTGTGGCCTCGTCGGGTAGCCGGAAAGAGTGGTCTAAGCTTATTTGTGGTGAGTGCACCCCTGCTCCTACACCGCATTCCATTTTCGACCCATCCGTGAAGATTGAAATGTCAAAATCACTCTGAAAGCTGTTCTCTTTCCATTCCATTCTGGAATCCATCTATATTGGATTTCCAATTGAGTTTTGCGTCCAGCATAACTCCCATGTGCTTGGCCTTGTTGGAAAGATGAAGCTGTTGTCCATTCAGAAGAGGAAGGGGGAAAATCGGTATTTTGGTTTTCGTTGTGAAAAGCATCAGTTCCGTCTTGCTTGGGTTAACGTTTAGACCACATCCTGTGGCCCATTTTAACAGTCTCCCCAGAGCTCCCTGCATGACGTTGCTTATCACACTAGGAAACATCCCTGATACCATGATCACAACGTCGTCCGCATAGGCGACTACCCTTGCCCCTGTCTCCTCTAAGACCTTGAGAATGTTATCTATGATTAACAGCCACAGCAGTGGAGAGATTACCCCGTCCTGTGGTGTCCCTCTACTGACATATCTGGTTAGAGTCGAGTTTCCTGACTCTGACTGCACTGTTCTGGTTTTAAGCATGTTAACTATCCATTCCCCAATGTCTTCCTCTACTCCAATCCTATCTAGAGAATCCTGGATAGCACGTGTACTAACATTATTGAATGCACCCTCTATATCTAAGAATGCTGCGAGAGAATATTGTTTATAGTAAATCGCCCTCTCTGCCGTGCGGACAACCTCATGTAGAGCCGTTTCCGTAGATCTACCCTTGAGGTATGCGTGCTGGCAAGTCGAGATGGGAAATTTATCAATAATGGATCGAAGATGAAGCTCCAATACCCTTTCCATCGTCTTCAAGAGGATTGATGTTAGGCTGATTGGCCTGAAATTTTTTGCGGACTCATGCCCAATTTTCCCAGCCTTTGGTATGAAGACTTTCTTCACTCTTCTCCAACACATTGATATGTGGTTTAGACAAATACATGCCCTAAAAATCAGCCTTAGCCAAGGAACTACCCTGTCCCGTAGCTTCTGTAGCATAATCGGAAGAATTCCGTCCATGCCAGGCGATTTATAGGGCGAAAATGTATTGATTGAGTGTGTGATCTTGTCCTCTGTGAAGATCGAGTCAACGTCTCGTGAAGTTTGCCGTCATATCTTTGCAGTCGGGGAAATGTGTTTTGAGTAGGAGATCAAGTGTCTCAGCAGATGATTCCGTCCATGTTCCGTCTTCCTTTTTCAAGAAAGAGGGATTTACCCGTTCCTTGGCCGGAACCTTTCCTAACCTTGCTGAGACAGAAGTAGACTCGATCGACTCACAAAATTCCTTCCAACCATTATATTTGGCCTTCCTGATGGCTTTTTTGTAAGTCTTGAGACAGTCTTTGTAGACTTGCCAGTTATTATCCATGTAACACTGATTGAAGAGCTTTCTCGTTTTCTTTCTGAGTTTCGAGAGCTCTGCGTTCCACCACTGTGGGAAACTTTTATGGCTCCTTCTAATTGGACAGGATATCTTATACGCTTTGCTGAAAGCTTCCTCAAGATATTTAACCCTCCTCCGCCAATTGTGATCCGAGAAAGATGTTTTGTTGGAAACTCTCCAGTTTTCAACCTAAACCTCTGAATTTTCGGATAGAAGAGTTATATCTAGTACCTCTTCCCACCCCGGGAAGCCTTCTGTACTATGGAATGTGAAGGTTGGAGTATTTCCTCTATTGCAAACTAGCAGACTGGAACTACTTATAAAATTAAAAAGTGACTCACGCCTTTCGTTATCCTCGGTGCTTCCCCATAGCGTATGGCGTGCATTGGCGTCGCATCCCAGGAGTAGGGTAGAGTTGGTGGATGTTGCACTGGCGGACAACTGCACAACCTCGTCCGGAGGTGCCTCCCTGTTGTGCGCCAACACTTCGACTTTTACCACTGTCAAATCACCTGTGCAGAATTAAGGACAAAGGAAAGAACTAACATAGTTTTTGACTAAAACACATGTTCTTGGCTTGTCACATAGTATCTTGTAGTTTTTGTTCCTGAGCCCCAGAATGTCAGTGCCTCTGACCCAAGGCTCTTGGACGATGCATATGTCAACGTCCTCCGCGCCTAGGAGGACTGCAAGATTATCCGAGGCATTCTTGGAATGCTTTAGGTTAATCTGCACGACCTTCAGCATCGGTAGTTGCTTTCTTTGGGGTGCTTGTTGCTTCGTCGTGATGCGTAAGGTCGTCCATCAGCTTGTTTGCAGCCTGCAATTCGTCTGATTCTTCTTCTGATGACCACAAAATTTTGTTTACCTCACGCCAAACCGCATTTTGTGGTCCGTTTTCTCCATCTCCTTAACAGAAACTTCGTTTATGGAGAGGAGCAGAGACATGCTGCTCTTGTCTTGACCTTCATCTTTGATGACAATCCAGTCATTCATAGGCTGCAGAAGCTGTAGCACCTTGCAGTGCTCCACCTTCATAACAGGCAACCAAATGCGAGCTCTCGGCCGCCTTGGGATGTCCCGAGCTGGGATAAGCTTAAGCCTTAAGCCTTCCCAAGCATTGCTTATCCTAGCAATGCAATTGCCCAGAAACTCCAAGGACGGGCGATCGTCGCACTTGATCACCCTGCAGCCGCGGAGAAACACAGAAGAGTCGAATCCTGGTGGAGATGAACACAGATCAGAGAGAAGGTGTTCCATCACCAGCTCTGTTAACCTGGGTTCAATTTTCCCCCATTTCTCCAACACCTTCTTACCACCATTGGTGACTTCATCAACAAGTGCCACCGTCAGCTCATCCCGAGCAACGTCGCTAAAAAGCATCTTGGCGCTTGTGGAGGGACCTTTTTCGTTGGCTGTTTTAGCAACTTTACTCTTACGAGTATTTGTAATGGTCTCATCCTGAGAGTGATTACGCTTAGTCGCTTTTATAGGTTTCACGTAAGTGGACATGTACAACACGTACTTGTCCACCACGGCCTGGTATTTCACCTTGTCAGCTTGGTCGAACTCATGTACCGTCCCACTCTCCTCATTTTTGGCTATCTTGCTTAAGATGAAGAGGGCTTTTTGGTACAGGTTCTTCCTGACCATCGCTTCCGACTTGCCTTTCCTCGGCCTTGGTGCACTGTTACTTGCCGATTCTGTCGGTTTTGCGCTATTTCCGATAGCCACCGACGTAGTTGTTGCTGCTGTTGTTGACGCCACAGCCTGCCAGCTGTCAGCGGTGACTAGTTCCTGGCTCGAGGCCAGTAACTCGTCCTCAGAGCTCATGCCTAGCTCCACTTCGTCATCTGTTAAGTTGTTTACAAATTGTTTTTTAATATTTTGGTTCATTTTTGGTCCCACGAGTGTAGGGGAGAGTAGGTCCACTGGGGCATAGCCCCCTGTACCCCGGCAAGGCTAAAGTTTAAACCGGAGGTCGCCAGGTATCCGGAGTCCACCGTTATCAGACACACTCGCGCAGTGCCATTCATCCCATGGGCACGGTTGTTATACACCCGGGATTGCGGGTTTTATCGAGTTTACCTCTCTAGATCCGCCATATTCTGTAAACAGCAGGGATACCTCGAGCAGGATGTGGCTCCTCACCACATATGGACGGTCTGGAGCACCAAGCCCCTGGTTCTTTACCAGAAAACCTTGCTTATTGCATACGTGTTGAAAATCAGCTGTGCGCAAAATGTTGTTTTGTGCAGTGTTGCCATATGGTGCAGTTAATTTCCATTACTATAATTTTTTCAATGGTTTTGTGAATTATAGATAAAAAATCATTGAAAAATCTTATTAAAAATCAGGATAAAGATTATACATTGAACATTCGTCTTGTACAATGTGATTTTGAAAAAAACCTTATTTTGAGAGTTGAGCTACATCATATTTTATGCATATGGCAACTTTAAAAAATACATATTTGTTTTCAACAAGAGTTTTAGCGAAAAGTGTTGGTAAGCCCCAAACTGGAGAACGATTGGACCGATTTTGATGATACTTTTGTTGCTATACTTATTGGGTCAAGCGGAAAGTTATAAGCTACATTTGGACCCGGTAGGTGGCGTAGTTTTTGAGAAACAGACAGTTTTTAACTTTGCACATAAATTATTATTATTATTATTGTTGGGGGGATTTAGCACTGCGACCTATAAGATCTATTGTGCCCCCTTCATGGACTTAGAGTATTTCTCCTAGCCCAATACCATCACAGAGTCTGAATACGGCCTCGGATAGGATGAGTTCGCCAAGGTGTTTGCTTCTCCTGCGCATCAGTGCGGTCTCATCATCTTCCCCGCAGAACCTGCAAAGACCATTAGACAAGCTTTCCAGTTTTGTTAGGTGACGTTTCAACGTTCAATGTCCTGTTAGTAATCCCGTAATGATTCTTAATTTGTTCTTTGTTAAGTTCATACAGTCCTTGTAGCGTTTTAGGTTGTATGTCCCTAGCGCTAATTTGTGAGTGTGATAGCCCCGGTAATTTTTCCCAGTGTAATCTCCTTTGTTTGTCCTCTTCTTCCCAGATAATACGGGAGATCCTACTCCACAGAATGGTTCGGGCCCTACAAATGGAGATAATGCTTCTTTCCTGCCAAGTTTATCTGCCATTTCGTTTCCATTAATCCCTACGTGTCCCGGAATCCATAGAATCCGCACCTGATTGAGTTGCCCTAGGATGTTCAGCTTATCAATGCACTCCATCACCAGTTTCGATGTGACTTGGTGAGATTTAAGTGCTTTGAAAGCTGCCTGGCTGTCAGTCAGTATTGCTTTTCTGCGGTTCCGGTAGTTCCGTTTGAGATTAAAGTGCGCACACCTATCTATCACGTATACTTTCGCTTGAAAGATTGAAATGTTCTTACCTATTGGTTCAGAATACCTTTTCCCTTGTCCAAATGCACCCGCCCCGGCCCCATCTTCGGTGAGGGAGCCGTCGGTGTACCATGTCATCATGTACTGGTTTAACTCATATGTTTCCATTAAACCTTCCCATTTTTTCTTATTATTAAGCTCAGTTTTAAACAGCTTCTTAAAGCTGAACATTGGGAGTATTGAGTCCTTTAGCTTCAAGGTTTCAGAAAGTTGCTTAGTGAGAAGATGTGTCTTCCTTTGGTTGAGATAACCTTCTGTGCTGATGTCGTTCCCAGCTACCCTCAAAATCACCCTCCTCGCTTGGGATTGGATGTAGATATGCAGAGGTGTGAGATTCAAGAGTACCTCTATTGATGCAGTTGGACATGTTCGCATAGCTCCCGTTATGCATACACATGCAAGTCTTTGTAACTTGCTAAGAGTTTTTATTACTGTCTGCTGCTTCGTGCAGTTGTCCCAAACTATTGCCCCGTAGGTAATCATAGGCCTGACAATTGCTGTGTATATCCAACGCAGGATTTTTGGTGCTCACCACGTTTATTGGTGTCCGTGCTCCCGCATACCTCGGTTTGAGCATTGGCGTCACATCCAAGTATCAGAGGTAGCTTCTTCCTTTCACAGTACTCCACCAGTTTGTAGACAAGATCGGGTGAGGCCCGAGTGTGTTCCCCTCGTAGGTATCCTGATGCAAATACGATTTCTCGTGTATGCCCGTCGATGTTGATCGATCTGTACCGCTACTAGATCTCTAGGGAGGAACTCTGGAAGACACAAGTATTTCATATATTTTGTTAATACAATGCAAGCTCTTGGGTTATCACATCTTATGTCCCCTTTTACCTGCATATTTGATGCTGTCAAACCTCTGATTTGAACCCCGAAATCCCAGGGTTCCTGGGCCAGCGCTATACTCAGGTTGGTTGATTTGGGCAACTCTAATGCTGGCCATCTCTACGTTAGTTACGTGCCGGTTTCTCTTTGACATCGCTCTCCGCCAGTGCATCGTCGATGTCTGACAGGAGTAATTTGTCGGAGTCTGCTTCTTCGTCGGTCAGTTTTAGCGCTGCAAGGTTGATGGCGTTGATGTCTTCGCTTTCGACAGCAATAACGCTGACTTCCGCTACAGGACGCCTCGGCGTCAGCTGAGTTTGGCTCAGTTGTGGCCTATGCGCCTATAGGATCTCCACTTGCGCGTCCTTTGTGTAAATGGACCGCGATCTACAGCCCTTGGCTTCGATTGCTTCAAGTGATCGGTCATCAATCCCGATTGTTAGCAGCTTCCCGATCTTCTCGACTTTGCTACTGAAGATTGTCCAGAGATTTGTGCTCAGTGCTTTGTTCTGAGTCACCTTCAGGTCGAGTAGCTTCTTGTCTTCGATAAATGCTGCTCGGGGAAGGTATACTGTCATCAGATGTACACCAGGGATGTCATCTCCAGTGCATGTCGTCAGCTCTGTCCCCTTCCACCCAGATAGCTTAAGTATCGTCAACGTCACCCATTCTGCAACCGCTGTGGTGGAGCAGTCAACCAGGAGGAAGCCTGGTCTAAAGTTGATGCCGCCAAATTCAAGTTCGGTCTTAGACCCCTTGAACATTTCGTCCATCATCAGGTTTTCCACTTGACACTGTTCCTCAAGTGGGAGGATGATTTCCGGGTATGATTTCGGGAGTATAGCCAGTCTGACATCTTTGGTGGTGTTAGCGTAGCTGACACCCGCCTTCCTGGAGGCCACCTGTGGTTTCGGTGCAGGTGGTGGCAAGTTTTTCTTCTTGGGGGTTGCCCAACGCAGCATCCGTAGTCCTGCTCTTTTTTCCGGAGTTGCCATCAGTTGGACTGATTTCTGCAGCACCTCTTTTCCTTATATCGGAGGTGCTCTTAGCGCGATCGAGCACCTTCTGTTTGGCTTCCTCGGGCGTTAGGCCCTCAGTGAGATAGTGCAGATACCATTTGATACCCGTCCCACTCAGACCTTTCGCTTTCCTGGCAGCGCCGAAAGCGGTAATTAGCCTCGCCTGTTCAGCCCTAGTCGAGGGCTGTGTGTTTGCGGCTTTGGATATCGAAGCACCCTCAGCATCCACAGTTCCCCCACTTCCTGTCCGTTTTGGTCCAGTTGCCGTCCGTGGCACAGGTGTAGAGTTGTTGTCTCTAGTACGTTTGCCTCCGTCTGTCCTCTCCGTTTAGGAGTTAGAACGTGACGTTCAGTATTGAGAACATTGTGTTCACCTGATCCGCCAGTTGAGATGCAGTATATAAACGTGCTATTTTATTGAGCTTTTATTCCACGAGTGATGGGGAAAGGAAGGTCCGCCGTGTCATAGCCCCGTTACCACCTCACTGAGGTGGGCAGGTATCAGTGAGGTGCGTCGCTGGAATACAGAATGGTAACCCCTAACTGGGGGGTGCTTAGCGGCCACCCAGCCGTGAACCTAATTTTGTCTGACGTCTCCAAGCCAGCCTCTCCATCATAGGTGACCCTACCAGACTGTATACGCAGTCCGATGGTGCAGCCCCGCCCTTAACAGACGCTCACAAGCCCTACCACCACGTCAAGGTACAGGTACATGGAGATATAAAACTTAGAGAGATATTTTAAAATCAATCAACGTAGAATGCTATTCGGCGCATGAACTTTTGCTACGGGAGCAGAGCAGTAGCAGGAGCATCGAGAGCAATTGCCGGAGCAATAGCACACAAAACAATTTCGTTTGCTCTGGTCCTAATTGCTCCAATTTTTTTTGCTATTACACCGGCTATAAATAGTATTTTTTTTAGTTCCGTCAAGTGCTCTTTGCTTCGTGCTTCACAAATTGAGAGCAGGAGATAGAAAAAGAAAGAAAATATGAAATAGCATAGCATTTTCAATTTTTGAAGACAATGAATAACTAACTTGGGTCATGAACGAAAAGGCCCGAATTCGCCACCTATGAATGTTCGCTTGTAAGACGAAACAATCTGCAATTTTCGGGCGAGTATCCGGCAAAACAGTTTTTTGTTTCATCTCTATATCTACTTAGCTAGTGATCTTTTTTCAGAGAATCACTCATTGGTACTTTTATTCCCAAATGCGTTCACTATCTTTTTTATAAACTTTTCTATTATGGATATATTTTAATGAAATTTATTTAATTATATTTATTTTGCAATTATTCATAGAAAATATAAAAAACGTTAGTTTATTTTATACATATTAGTATTTTCCAACAATTGACTACATAATTTCGACGTACAATATCTCTCTCTCCCTCTTTCGTTAAGTAAATAAATGTATGAATGTGTATATACCTATAACTATATATTTGCAATTTGCAATACATATTTATGTTCATATCTGTGTACTCCGTATTGTGTTAATAACGTGCTTAGGCAACTTACACAGTTACATTGTCCCTTTTTTACAAAAAAAAAAAAAAACCCAAATTTGGTTTAACTTATTCATCTGCGTCATTTTTTACCTTAAAAAATAAAACGCAGTACAATGGCTCTTTT
Source organism: Amiota communis (assembly GCA_037043315.1). Classification (NCBI taxonomy): domain Eukaryota; kingdom Metazoa; phylum Arthropoda; class Insecta; order Diptera; family Drosophilidae; genus Amiota; species Amiota communis. Next base: position 270,212 of record JBAMAV010001584.1, read on the forward strand.
GGGCTTTGATTAACACACATTATTCTTTTCCCTTTCTTTCCGTTGGTCCAAAAGTTTGTGATTTTCTTTTTTTCAATTTAGTTTTTACTTTGCGCGCTAAAGTAGGTGTGGGTGACATTAATGTGTAATCTTTGTCTGTTGCCGTTGGCTTGATAATTGGCATTGTAACAGCAGAATTAAGACTGGGTGTCTGTTGTTGAATTAATTCTTCGGTTGAAGCAGCTCCCCCACTTCCCATGACATGTAGTTTTTGTTGCTTATCGGTGCTGCTACCATTTGTTTGTTGAACGGCGGTGACAACAAGGCCTCCAGTTCTGAATTTACGGTTTTGTTTTACTGTAGATGACAATTTGTAGCTTGATGTACTGTGGGTTGAGGCCATTGGCTGTTGTTGATGTAACAAAATATTGTATAATTCTTGTTGTTGCTGCTTTTGTAGACGTATACTTTGAGCATTGCAAGCAGATTTTGCTTGACGATTTTGTTGTGCATTTACAGCAGCAATTCCATTGGCTGTTGTTTCTGCTGATTCTGTCACTACAGTAGTCGTTGCTGTGTTGCGAGTACGATTCATGCGTGTTATGACATGTGTTGTTTCGGCGATCTTCATCATTGAGTTGCTACAAAGGAGCAAAGAAGAGGTTGAATTACATTGCCTGATTTGTATATATTGCTTTCTTACATCGATCTACGTTGTACTTTCAAGTCACCACCACTGGTGAAAGTTACGTTTGTTTTGTGTGCCTTACTGCTGGGGCCACCAGATGCAACGTTACGTTTACCTGATGACATTTTTCCAGAAGAAACTGCACAATTGCCGCTAACTATAATCGGTTCAGTATTTGGCGTTTGCAAGCCTAAATGTGTAACAGCACTCTTATTAAACCGAGATGGAGTTGAACGACTAGTTTCCTCTTGTTGCCAAAGTAATAGTTTCTGTGAGCATGCGCTGCAATAAAACTACTATAAGTCACCAAAAGAAATTTTACTAAATATTTTTTGTAAAGATTACGTTAATAGTTCCATGTTTTCTAGTTTTTTGTTGATGTTCCTGCGCATTGTTTTACTATGGTATCGTGGATCAATTGCTGCAGTTCGGCCGGCTTGCTTTAATTGTGATGGGAGCAGTTGTTGATGTTGATTACGTGTCACATGTGCTGAATTCGCTGATAATGAAGTTCCTTTATTTGTCGTTGTTGGATGTCCCAATGCATTTGGCTTAAACCAAGAAAAGGTACGTGGAATTTGCTCCGAATCTGGACCATGTAGACCTGACCAGATTTTCTTTTTTGATGATAGTTTCAGCTGTAGTTCATCTGGTGTTGTTGAATGATTTTGATGGTTTTGTGTCATAGTAGCAAACCTTTATGATAGATTTTAATAAAGAACATGAAAAAATTGACAACTAATTGTGTTCCAAACTACACATAAAGTACTGCTAAATAAATATTATAAATACAAAAGGTCATTAACTCAAAAAACAGTATTTCGAGAAAAACGCATTTAAAGTTTAAAATTTACATACAAACTGTCTATTTATCGAAGTAATATTCTCTTCTCACGAGGAGAGTAAGTTATTAGCATGAAATTTTTTCACAATATAAAAATTGATGTAACGAATAATTCTGCATCATTTGCTCAAAAATCGTGTTTTTTAGTGAGTGACCTTTTGTAGTTAGGGTGCGATATATATAACGTACCGTTTTGGTAAAGCTTTTGAACGATTTATATTATTATTGAAAATGTTGTCACCATTTGTTACAGTGTTTATATTTGTTGTAAGAGATACATTGCCACCACGACTTCTTTCATTCAATGATATTGTTGCTTCTTGATCAAGATTATGCCATGAATATGTTCGACGGCCAGTATTCAGTCTGGCTTCCTTGTTGCTATCCGTTGTTGTTGCTGGTATTGTTGTCCTTGTTTCAGTTGCAGTGCGTGCTGTCAGTTTATAAGTTTCCAATTTGTTTCTACTTTTTGATGGTGTCGTTACAATCAATTCAGGTGGCATTTGAGTAGGTTTCTCTACCACAGTGTCCCCGATCTCTTCGATATAGCGTCGCTGTAAGTCACTCTGTAGCAGTGAGTGTCGTAACGGTGCAACTGCACTAAAGCCACCGGGCATTCTGTCATGCTCCTCGTCGTCGGTGGAAAAATGTAAATCTGATCCAGGATCGGTGGTTGGCAAATCGATTGGTATACGTGCATTGGTTTCCTTTGGTTTACGTATTTGTTTACTGCGTACACGTGTGCGACGTTGCTAAAAATATAAAATAAAAAAAAAAATAAAAACAGATACAATGGACACAGTTTCATTTAAAGAGAACGATAATAGCGGTAATATATACTTCATTTTGTTCCGTCTAATTGTATCTCTTTAACGGTTTTTATACTCTTCACGGGAGTGAATAGTATTATAAGTTTGTCATGAAGTTTGTAACACACAGAAGGAGACAACGTGTTGATTTTGCACATAGGTTTCTTTTTACCATATGCTGCACATTTGTCGGAATCAGCCGAATCGGACCATTAGGAGGGTACCTCCCATAAAAACCCAAAGTACATACAAAACTGTATTATTCCCCTCAAACTATGCTCACATTTGATACTCAAACTGTGTTCCTTGTTGATACTCAAACTGTGACAGTGATAATATACGAGGGCGGTGCATTAAGTACCAGTGTTTGACGATAGAGGACGTGATTTTCGCTAAGATGGAAAAAAGAGCAGTATCGTTCAGTAATGCGAGGAGATAAAAGCAATGTTGGATGCTGTTGCCATCTATGACCACAGTAAGATATTGGTTCAATGAATTTAAACGTGGCCGAACATCCGTTTTTCATGAGGAGCGACCAGGATGCTCGGCACACGTGGTTACCGAGGAAAACATTGGAAAAGTCCACGACATGATTCTCGCTGATCGACGAACGAAAGTGCGCGAAGTAGCATAGGCCGTAGGACAATTAATATTTTACATAATAAGTTGGCGATGAAAAAATTGTCGGCCCGATGGGTGCCGCGATTGCTCATGCTGGACAACAAGCAGATGCGGCTGTTAACTTCGAAGCAGTGTTTGGGGCAATTTAAGCGAGATCCGAAGGACTTTTTGCGTCGAGTTGTCACCGTTGATGAAACCTGGATTCATCATTACACACCAGAAACTAAGCAACAATCAAACGGAGCCACGGCCGGATTTGGCGAAAAAAAAGATGTTGTTTCATCACGATAACGTACCAGCACATTCATCTGGTGTTGTCTCCGCCAAACTGCATGAATTGCGTTATGAATCGCTGACGCACCCCCGATCTGGCTCCCTGCGCCTTTTTCTTGTTCCCTAACATGAAGAAATGGCTCGCGAGAAAAAAATTTAGCTGAAACGAGGAAGTCATCGCCGAAACAGAGGCGTATTTTGGAGAGTTTGACAAATATTAATTTTTGGAGGGTTTAAAAAATGGCCGGTACGTTCGGAGAAGTGTATCTTTCTAAAAGGGGACTATGTTGAAAAATAAAAAACTTTTTTTTGAAAAAAATGGTGTCTTCATTTCTAACACGGGTTAATGAACCGACCTCGAAGTGATGCTAAGAAAGGAAGCATATCTGATATCTGGCATTTGTCGCCGTTCGGTTCGATGCAACCAATGATAACTTTCTTTTTGTTTTTTTCTTTTTTTTCAAAGTGAAAATAACTAAAAAAAAAAAATGACTCAAAATCACATTTTTAAAATGATAAGAGTAATATATTGTATACACCAACATGACTGTAACGCGGCTAATTTCTCCAATTATTGTACAAATGCATTAAACAAAAAGATAACTTTCAACTGATAAGAAGTGTGGAGAAGAAAATTAAAAAAGTACTATTTTTAAGCTCATCATGTATTTCCATTGGACTGGGCAATCTTTACGCTATGGAGAAGTTCGGATTCATGTATATCAAAGTTTCTTGGCACGGTCTATCACTTTTCTATAGAGAAGTTCTCGCTATAGAGGAGTCGGACTGTTATGTTGTATTCACACTGAGCATCCACATTCACCAGAAAGTTTTCACTTTGCATTTTGCATTTTCGGAACAGCTGTTTTTTGTTTTGGTAATACACACACGTCGAACTTTGGCTAAATTAAAACAAAAAATTTGTTAAAAATACGTGATTTAGAACATTTTGCAATGTATGCAAATAGTTCTTGCAGCTCCTTTTTCATTCAAAATCTTTTAAAAAATGTTGGCGCGTAACAAAAGAGAAAGAAAATCGAAAATGACGTAAAAAAAGGCAACAATTTCCCAGCACTGGGTAGAGTGACCATTTTCACAAACAGCATTGTAGTTGCATTCTTATCGAATGTATATTTTCTACTACAATAGCAACTACAAAAATTACGTCATTTTCCCTGTCGTTGTTGACGAATGTAGCATTCAATGCAGCATTCGGAGAAATGTACATTGGATGCTCAGTGTGAAATGGCTATTAACATATTTCTATAATTTTTTTTTTTTTTTTTATTTTGTGCTTTATTTTCTTTTATTTATAAATAATTAGCTTTGAAATAAAAATATTTCGTGCCCAGCAACGAATTCCCGATTGCTCTGGCTTTCTTCACGTTTTCTTTCAAACTGATTTTTCTGTCACTCATACCCTCTCGGTCTCACATCTTAGATCAAACCAAGGAAAACAGACTGTCATTTCAGTCACACTCAACAGCACTCGGGACTACGTTCAGCAACGGCTTATGGTTATCTCTTTCTAACACGGTCTATGTATAGTAAAGGAATGTATGCTGCCCATAATTTATTAATGTTACGACATATACATTTTTCACTAAAGCTGATGATACATAATTTAATTATATATATACAGAGTTAAGCAGATGCTTTCAACTGAAATATGTATATGTTATGTCATTATTGACTTTATATAAGTTAAATGCGTGTTTAACAATATTGTTTGATTTAGTAAGGAAAAACAAGGGGGAAGAAAGCTTTAATATTGACTCAAATGTTAACTTAGAACTAAATAACTCGAACGGGAGATGTTATGATTTTAAGTATTGATGGACAGTTCGTACACATGCCGTTATATGAAGGTAGTTTGTATTTGTGAAATAATGTACGTTTAATAATAGTCTTAAAACTTTATTCTGGCATACTTGAAGTTTCTTTATATGTGTTGATGCACAACTACCCCTAACAGAAGACACATACATTAAAATTGGACTAAAGATGGTTTTAAAGATTATGAGTTTATTGAGAGTTGATAACTTTGACTTTCATTTATAAGTGGGTATAAGGCACAAATGATTTTATTGATTTTGTTTATAGTTATTCCAATATGAAAGTTAAGAGTCAGTTTCTTGTCAAAATGTATTCCTAAATAACGTATGTTGTCCGCCCATTGTATGGGTGTATCATAAAGTTTTAACAATCCACCAGGAAGATAGCAAGGTTTCCTTCTTCTCGTAAAAAGGGTAGCGTTAGTTTTGTTAGGATTAACTTTAACTTTCCATTTTTGATAGTATACCTCTAATTCGTTCAGATAAATTTGCAAGGCATTTTTAATGTCACTATATAAATAACCAGCACTATACAAAGCTGCATCGTCAGCAAATAATGAAAGCACACAATTGGTTACTTGTGGGATGTCATGTGTATAAATATTAAATTGTATTGTGGCACTTATGTGTCTCTGCGAAGATTGAGTATCATCCAAACCAATGTAAAAGAGACGATCGCTTAAGAAATTATGTACTATTTTAATAAGGTATGTGGGTGTTCCAAACACCCTCAATTTGTGTACTAATCCATCATGCCAAACAGTTACCTTCTTTATATGATGCTCATATCGCTTCTGCGAGGTTCGATGTAACGAATATCGAATTTTGTGCTCATGTTTACATGAGGCAGTCGACATTAGTTTGATTAAATCGATTTTGGTTTGGTTACATTATGTCAGAGTAGCCATATGCATAAAATATAATGTGGTTTTCTCAACAGAATAAGTTATTTTTTGAAATCACATTGAATAAAATAATATATAAATGTAAAATACTTATCTTGATTATTTTTAATAACGTTACACAATGATTTTTCAGTATATAAATCATAAATTATTAAAAAAAGTTTAAATAAAGCAAAAAAGTTCTACCACATGCCAACTTATGAAACAACATTCTGAAATACAAATCGAAATGACAGTGCTAAGTGTATACATGACATCGAAAATCGATTTACAAAACCGAAATCGATTCGCATATGCGGGTTTCGTCATATCAATTCGTGCGTGAAATTCGATTTGAAAATGTGTTTATAAATAAGGTTTTCGTTATATCGAACCTAGCAGAAGCGATATGAGCGTTATATAAACAAGGTAAGTGTCGAGTACGGCTTCAATGTGTAACGTAACTAATCCCACGGATTTCTTGTTTCGAATACTATCCTCAATAAAATTCTTAAGTTTTAGAGATGGAGATAAGGAGTTGAGTCCAACACTGAAGCCATAGTGCCACAGTGGGCAGTACGTTGTACGTTTCTAGATAACTGTCCAGGCGAGTTTTGAATATTTTTTCAAGTTTTTTAGACAAACCGCATATCAGACTGATGGGCCTATAGCTTTCACGTACTATTTTGGCTGCCTTCCACTGACATGGGAAATAATTCGCTTGAAGGCAATGATTGAATATATCTACTGGATAATAAATAGCGTTAGTAGGTAAGTTTTTCAGGCAAATATTACGTATTCCATCATTTCCCGGAGATTTTCTTGTTATGAGAGCTGTAATTATGCAAATGATTTCAGTATGAGACACATTACTAATTTGTAGATTACTATTGTGGTTTGCAGCAACAGATTCCATGGATACATTAATTGGTCTGTCGTTTCTGAGTTTGAGTAAGAAGATTTTAGTTTATGTTTCTGTTCAAAGACATCTGCAAAAATATTTGCTTTTTGTATTCCAGAAACGAAAGTTACAACAGCAAAGGCAAAGGCAGGGTACAAATTGTTTTTTCCTTTTAATTGCTTTGGTTGTATTCCAAAAGGGTTTACTACATTTGTTTAGTTTTTGAAGTTTTTTGTTCCATTGTTTATTATTATGAATAATATTATATTATTCTATTCGTATAATATGATTTAAGTGGTCACATCTTGTTTTTAAAAGTGGTGCCTGTGACCTGGTCCATTGCCTTTGAAGAATGTTTCTTATTTTAAACAATTCAGATATATGCTTTGGAAGCTTAAGCTTTGTACATGACATACTTTTGTGGGGAACAGCCTTAAGAAAGGCATAGTTGGCTACTTTTGTCAAGGAGCTAACTAAATAGTCGATGCCAGAAGTCGAAGCTGGTGAATTATGGATCTTCGGCTATAAGTTTACCATTGATAATCTTCTTAAATAGTTCTCAAGTCGACGATTAGCTCTCATTGCGTACGGTCGTCATTGTAACAGTTTGATTGCACCTGTTTCCAAACCATTATCGCGAGTTATAAATTGATCAACTTTGTTCTTAAATCGATCAAGTTTGTGTTTAATAATATCTAAATAGCAACATAAAGCGACTCCAAGATACTTGCGCAGTCGGCGCTTTAGACAAAATAAAAATGCGTCGTTTGAATAAGAACGATAAAACTAACACCCCTGAGAGCAGCCAGTTTCGTAACTTTTTTCGGCCTCTTCAAACCATCGATAACGATGACAGTTCCACGGTAACTGACAGCGAGAGTGAGCAGCCTGCACCCTTAAAAGAAATACTGCCACCACTTATCACGGTCTTGAAGAAGCCAGCAAAAGCAGTCCATGATATGGTCCGAGCATCCACAGTGACAGAATACTGTGTCAAATCCATATCTATTGGAATCAAAATATTTTTAAATACTACGGCGGATTTCAACTTGGTCTGTCAGGAGCTTCGTAAGCAAGAATGTGAATTCTACTCCCACGAGACTAGAAAAACAAAACCATATAAGGTTGTTCTATCCGGTTTGGATAGATTAACCAATGATTCATTAAAAAACCTCTTGAATAGCCGTGGGCTTCAATGCATTGATGTTAAGACCATTGATAAAACAACAAGTTCTGGCTTCAATCTTTTATTATACGTTGTTTACTTTCAAAATGGTTCCATAACACTCCAAGATCTGCGTAAACAACACTCATGCATAGATAATACCAAAGTTCGCTGGGAGTTTAAATCCAAGCCGTCTAACCAACTCACTCAATGCTATAATTGTCAACTATTTGGACATGGATCTAGCACTTGTAATGTTAAAACATCATGCTCTTTCTGCGCTGGTCCGCACAAATCAGCTCAATGCACTAAAACGGGTACCTCTCGCTGTGCGAACTGTAAAGGTGATCACCCCTCCACTGATCCAGTATGTCCTTGTCGCACAGCATATATGACTATGATCAAAGCAAGGAATAAAAAAGGTCAACGTCCCGGAAAAAAAAACTTTAACATCAATCATAACACCAAAACCGCCAACTATCAGCAGCATAAGCTATTAACTACCAACAATGCGCCAAATAGAGTTTTAACGACAAACACAACGGCAAACGCAACTGCAAACGCAACGGCTGATTCCAATGCTAACAACAACAACTTCATTAGTTACAGAGAAGCACTCGTAAGTAACAGTAGCAACGTAAATCACAATAATATAAAGAACAACAACAACAATCGCAATGCATCAAATCAAAGTTCACCTTATCTGTTTACGTTCGATGAAATAAATTCGTTTTTGAATGAACTTTTGGACAAATTAAGCGGCTGCACAAAGAAAAAAGCTCAGTTTCAAGTAATTACACAGTTAGCCGTTAAGTATGTATACACAAAATAATAATTTAAATAATTGTTTTAACATCATGGCATGGAATGCGCGTGCCGTAAAATGTAAGAGAAATGAACTTTTACATTTTCTTAATATAAATCATGTCCATATCTGTCTATTAAGCGAAACGTGGTTAACCAATAAAGATAGATTCCCCTCCCAGGCTACCTTGTCTATGGGAACGATCGTCGTGGTTATAGGGGGGGTGGAGTAGCAATAATCATTAAAAATAACATTAAACATAAGCAGATAGCTGAAATAACAACCCATCTTATAGAAAACGTTGGCATACAGCTGGAATTAAATGGAGGGAACACCTTAAAAATTTTCGCTCTCTATTTTCCAGGCTCTCCTGCGAAATGTTTATTGAGCTCAGGCTGCTTCTCAAAAGATGCTAAGCACAAAAAAGACATGTTTAAGGCAGACTTACTTAGGATGAGTCGTATTGATGGTAGCTACATCCTAGGTGGGGATCTAAATTGTAGAAATCGCCAGTGGAACTGCATTAAAGCAAACTACTGGGGTAACATACTACATGACCTGTCAATGCAAGGTAAATTCAGTGTAATTCACTCCAGAGATCCCACATATGTCCCGCCCAATTACAAGTCTAAACCTTCTACACTAGACCTTTTCTTAGCAAGTTTCCCCCATTTTCTCACTGAACCACCTAGTTCTGAACGACCTTTCATCCAACCATTTACCCATTGTATGTAAAATTACGTCAACCATAACTACTTTCAATAAACAAACTTTACTCTACTCAAAAGCAAATTGGAAGTTGTTCAGGCGCATCCTCAACCAAAGCTTCCGTTGCACATCATCTTTAAATATTAATACACTATCTACCTGTAATGAAATTGACTCCTTTATTGACTTCTTAACAACTAGAGTGTCTGGAGCAATTGACCAAGCAGTACCTAAATCAAATGTCATTCGATTATTTAACTCCAAAATTCCTGCTAATATTATTGAGCTTAACAAAATAAGAAACATTGCATAAGATCTAGGCAACCAATCGTCAAAGCCAGATTAAATTTTCTTAACCGTCAAATTAAAATGCTAATGTTTGATTTTCATAACTCTACCTGGAATAATAAATTATCCTGTTTAGACACAAACTCTAATCCATTTTGGAAAATTACCAAAATAATTAATAATAAAAAACAATTCGTTCCTAGCTTTTGTTACAATAATAAGGTCTACAGTACTAGAGTAGAGAAAGCTAATATCATGAGTGAAATATTTGAGCAAAAGCATCACCTCACTGATTTGCTTTCTGATCCAACCACTGTGGCACTTTTTAACACCTCATTTAGCTCATTGAATAATGATATATTACCAATCGACGAAACTATCACTTTTGTGGATGTTTATAAAGTTGTTCGTGTTCTAAAAACGAAGAAGTCCACAGGCCCTGATAACATACCAAATATCTGCCTGAAACATCTCCCAAAACGAGCCCTAACGTTATTAGGTATAGTGTTTAATAAATGCATGAGCATCGGCTACTTTCCACGCTGCTGGAAGTTAGCTAACTCTCCAGAAAGTCACCGCCCTATCAGTCTTTTGAGCGGTTTCTCCAAAATATTTGAGCGATTACTCAAATTTAGGTTGAATACTTTCATTGAAGAAAACAATATTCTTCCGTCTTCAAAGTACGGTTTCAGGCCTACTTTAAGCTGCATTCATCCGCTGATGAATCTTAAAAAATTTGTCAAAAACAAGTTGAACTCCAAGAAATCTGTGGCCCTTGGTCACATTGGACATTCTGGCTGCTTTTGACACTGTATGGCACAAAGGCCTCATCCATAAGCTTTTACTCACCGGTGTGCCCTTGTATCTAGTTAAAATGATAAATAGTTTCCTATCCGACAGATATTTCTGGGTTACTATGGATGGTGTCAAGTCTGTTAAAAAACTTATTACTGCAGGCGTTCCTCAGGGTTCTGTGCTAGGTCCCACGCTCTATAATTTGTACACCTACGATATACCAACGCTAAATCATTGTCAAGCTTTAATTTTTGCTGATGATACTGCTCTCTACTGCTCTGGCAATAGCTATAGTGAGATTCAACATTTCCTTACAGAGGCTTTTAACAACTTTGATCAATACTTTTATAAGTGGAAATTTAAGCTAAATTCCAATAAAACAAATGCTATAAATTTCACCCGGAAGCGTATGCCTTGTCACTTACCAAACACTAACCTACTACTTAGCTCCAAATCAATAAAATGGGAGAACTGCATAAAATATCTCGGTTTACATATAGACAACAAACTAACGTTCCGTTGTCATATAAGCAGGACAATTGATAAAATTAATAAAACTATTAGAATTTTGTACCCTTTTATTAATAGAAAATCAAAACTATCAATACAAAATAAATTAATAATTATAAAATCTATATTTGTGCCAATCATGCTATATGCGTCCGAGGTTTGGGGCGATTGTGCTACCTGTCATCGTAAAAAACTGCAAACATCTCAAAATAAACTTTTAAAAACGATTTTTGATCTTCCTTTCTACTATTCCACTTCTCTGCTTCATGAAATGGCAAATATCGGCATGATAGACGAAAAAATCTGCATAGCAAATACAAATTTTAATTTAAAAAACGAATTATTATACTCTTCTCACCAATTAGCTTTATTAAGAATTGATCCTTAGTTTTAAATTAGTTCTAGTTTTAGGTAAGGTATGTAAATAAACTATAAATGTAAGGTTTTTGCATCCCCTATTTTCTTTACAATTATTAAAATGTTAAATTTTTAAAAAACAAATGTATTTATTCTACCAAATCTTAATCTTCTTAGTTGTTAAGTTAATTTAATGTAACTAAACTCTAGAAATGTAAAATAAGTCAAAATATAAATAATATGGGTTTCAATAAAATAAAATAAAAATAAAAATAGTCCCAAATCAGCTTTGCTAAATATTAGGTGGGTGTCTCAGTACGCACTGGTAAGTGGTCAGAAGAGAGATCATTGACAACTATGGGTTAGTAATCAGATTAGGAGTTTTAGTGAGGCATAGATCTATTGTAGAGGATTTGGACTTATAACATGCTTGAATGTATGTGGAATCTTTGGGGTACAATAAGTTGAGTTTTCCTAGGTCTGAAATTTGATTCACAGTTCCAAGCACTATGACGAGAGTTAAAGTCGCCGCAAACTGAAAAGTTTCCACATATACTTGAGATTTTGAGTAGATCACACCAAGATAAATTGCATGAGGTAGTAAGGCATTTTGCAGTGTGGCCAGCAAAGTATGCAGAATAAATTTTTAAGCTAGTATTGGTGTTACTTTTTATTTGTATGCCTACATATTCGATAACATGAGTTTTGATACAAGAAATTTGTTCATGTACTAATTTATTGATAGCAACAATGGCAACACCACCACATCAGTACGTTTTAATCCCACGCCTAGTAGCATAGACTTAATAGTTGGGAAGTCGCTCTAATCCGGATAAGACAGCTTTATATGGTTTTGTTAATTTTGTTTTATATGTGTAAAACTCACATTTAAGTTCCTTTAGTTTTGCACAAACAATATTGAAGCATTCCATGGTTTACAAATATATTTTCATACCAATAGATATGGTTTTGATATAGTACTCCTGCATTTTACATAGAGCCAGAAGATCGTGAACAAATTCATTACTTTGCTTTAATATAGTTAGTGGTGCTGCTTTAGTTATTGCATCATTTTATGCATCAATTTCTCTTTCATCATCATCCTTTTTGTCCTCTAGTGTTTGTTGCTCAATTTGTAAATTTTTCTTTTGCGAGGCATGCTTGTGAACGCTGATGCTTAGAATAAAATGCTCAGCGAAGTATCTTAAATAGGAGAGAGAGTATGTATATGATCACCGAGTTCGTTTAAGATAACCGCACACAGCAAGAGCTAGTCAAAGACTGTGTAACATTCTGGCGTCGTCCGGCGCGCTTTGCTACGGACCCGTCGTGATGTTAGTGCGTGTTTTTTGTTGTCATTGTTCCTTTCTCGCATTTCATCCACACATTTGTTTAATTTTTTGCTACTAAAAAAAGCAAGCATGTTTTTGTGTTTGTTTGTTTTCTGTGATGTTTTCAATGGTTTTCGTTTCGATAGAGAAATGTGGTGGCACACTGGATGTGTTAAAAAGAGTACCGCCAATTCGAAGAAGAACAGAAAAATACACACCGCGAGCGTGCTTCAAGAAATAGCTTCTTTAAAAATAAAAATAATTAATATCTAATAAAATAAAATAAATACCGAAACTAGGATAGAGTCGAAGCATAGCACATACCAACAAAAATTAAATGAAAACCCACAGACCCTAAAGGAAGAAAACAACACACCGGCCTTAACCCATCTGGTTGAAGTTATCAGGAAGTCAGTGGGGATACAGAGTGGCACAAAAGTAATTTTTAAA